>JAHHZJ010001287.1:0-204850 GCA_021437245.1 Aegilops speltoides
TGGAAACCCCCTTTTTTAAAAATTTTTTAACCCCCTTTTTTTTCCCCCCCCAAGGGGTTCTTTTTTTTCCCCCCCCCGGGGGGGAAAAAAGGGGCCCAAATTTTTTTTTTTAAATTTTCTTTTTTTTCCCCCTTTTTTTGGGCCTTTTTTTTTTTTTTAATTTTTTTTTTTTCCAAATTTTTTCCGGGGGGGAAGAAGGTTTTTTGGGGCAAAAAAAATTTTTTTTTTTTTGGGGGGGAAAATTGGGTTTTTTTTTTTTTCCCCCCTTTTTTTTCTTTTTAAAGGGGTTTTTTTTTTTTTTTTTTTTTAAATTTAAAATTTTTTTTTTTTTTCCTTTTTTTCCCCTTTTTGGTTCCTTTTTTTAAAAATTTTCCCCCAAAAATTTTTTTTAAATTTTTTTGGGGGGGGGCCCCCCCAAACTTTTTGGGGTTTTTTTAATTTGGGGGGGTTTTCCTTTTTTTTGGTTTTTTTTGGGGAAGGGAATTTTTTTTTTTTTTCTTTTAAATTTTTTTTTTTTAACCCTTTTTTTTTTCCGGATTTTTAAAATTTTAAAATTTTTTCCCCAAAAAAAAATTTTTTTAAAACCCCTTTCCTTTTTTTTTCCCCCCTTTTTTCCCAAATTTTTTTGGGGGTTTTAAAAATTTTTAAAAAATTTTTTTTTTTGGGGTTTTAGGAAAAATTTTTAAATTTTTTTTTGGAAATTTTTTTTTCCCTTTTTTTAAAGGTTTTGGCTTTTTTTCCCCTTTTATTTTTTTTAAACCCTTGGGGATTTTTTAATTTTTTTAAAAAATTTTTTTTTTTTTTCCCCCGGGTTTTTTTTTTTTTTTGGAAAAAATCCAAAATTTTTTTTTTTTGGGGGGGTTTTTTTTTGGGGGGTTTTTTTTTTTTTTTAAAAATTTTTTTGGTTGGGATACCTTTTTGGAAATTTTAATTTTGAAAATTTTAACCAATTTAAAAAAATTTTTTTATTTTTAAACCTTTTTTTTGGGGGGGAAAAAATTTTTTTGGGGGGGTTTTTTTTTTTGGGTTCCCGGGGTTTTCTTTTTAAAGGGGCCCTTTTTTTTTAAAGGGGTTTTTTGGAATTTTTCCCTTTTTCCCCCCGGGGAAAATTTTTTCCCTTTTTGGGTTTTTTTTTTTTTTTTTTTTTTCCCGGGGTTTTTAAAAAAAAACCCCCCAATTTTAAATTTTTTTTTGGGTTTTTTTTTTTGGGTGCTTCCCGGGAATTTTTTTTCCCCCCTTTTTTTTTTTAAGGGTTTTTTTTTTTTTTTTCCCGCCCCCTTTTTCCAAGGGAAAAATTAAAATTTTAAATTCCCCCTTTTTTTTTTTTTTTTTTAAAAATTTTTTTTTTTTTTTTTCTTTTGGGGTTTTTTTTTTTTTTTTGTTTTTTTCTTTTTTTTAAAACCAAAATTTTTTTTTCCCTTTTTTTTCCCTTTTTTAAGGGCCCCCAAAAAACAAGTTTCTTTTTTTTTTTTTTTTTGGGGGCCAACCCTTTGGGTTTTAACCTTTTGGGAAAATTTTTTTTTTTTTTTTTTTTTTTCCAATTTTTTTTTTAAATTTTCCATTTGGTTTTTCTTTTAAAACCCCGGGTTTTTTTTTTTGGGGCCCAAATTTTTTTAAAAATTTTTTTTTTTTTCTTTAAGTTTTTTCTTTTTTCCTCCCCTTTTTTTTTAAAAAAAATTTTTTTTTTTTTCCTTTTTTTTTTTTTTTTTCCCCAAGCTTTTTTAAATTTTTCCCTTTCAAACCCAAACCCTTTTCCCTTTTTTTTTTTTTGTTCCCCTTTTTTTTTTTTTTTTAAAAAAACCCCCCTTTGGGGCCCCTTTTTCCAAAAAACCCCTTTTTTTTTTCCCCTTTTTTCCCCTTTTCCTTTTTGGGAATCCAAACCCTTTTTTTTTTTTTTTTAAAAAAAATTTTTTTTTTTTCCCCCCTTTTTTGGGTTGGGGGTTTTTTGGTTTGGTTTTTTTTTTTTTAAAGGTTTTTAAAATTTTTAAATTTTGAAAATTTTTTTTTTCCCCCCTTTTTTTTTTTTTTTTTAATTTTTTAAATTTTTTTTCCCCCCCTTTTTTTTTTTTTTTTTTCTTAAAAAATTTTGCCAAACCTTTTTTTTGGGCCAAATTTTAACCGGGAAAAATTTTTTTTTTTTTTTTAAACCCTTTAAAAATTTTTGGGTTTTTTTGGGGGAAAAAAACCCCCCCCCTTTTTTTTTTTGGGGGGGGTTTTTTTCCCTTTGGTTTTTTTTTTTAAAAAAACCCCCCTCCCTTTTTTTTTTAAACCCCCCGGGGGCTTTTCCCTTTCCCGGGGGGGCCCCCCCAAAAAAATTTTTTTTTTCCCCCCCAATTCTTTTCCAAGGGCCTTTCCCCCCTTTTTGGCCTTTTTCCCCCTTTTTTTCCCCCCCCCCAAAACCCCCCCCCGGGGCTTTTTTTTGGGGGGGGGCCCCCCCCCCCCCTTTTTCCCCTTTTTTCCCCCCCCTTTTTTTTCCCCCTTTCCCCTTTGGGGGGTTTTTTTTGGCCCCTTTTTCCCCCCCCAACCCCGGAATCCCCCCCTCTTTCCCCGGGTTTTGGGTTTTCCCCCCCCCCCCCCGGGGGCCCCCGGAAACAAAACCCCCGGTTTTCCCCCCCCCCCCCCCCCCCCCGGAATTGGGGGTTTGGGGGGCCACCCCCTTTTCCTTTTTTTGGGGGGGGGTTTTTGGGGTCTTTTTTTTCCCCCCCCCCTTTTTTTTCCCCCCCCGGGGCCGGCAACCGGCCCCTTTTCCCCCCCCTTTTCCCGGGGGGGGTTTTTTTCCCCGGGGGGGGCCCCCCCCCTTTTTTTTGGGGGGGGGGTTTTTTTTTCGGGGGGCCCTTTTTGGCCCCCCTTTCCCAAAAATTTTTCCCCCTTTTTTTTTTTTTTTAAATTTTTTTTTTTTAAAAAATTTCCTTTTTGGGTTAAAAAAATTTTTTTGGGGGGGGGTTTTTTTTAAATTTTTTCCCCCCCCCCCCCCCCCCCCCCCCCGGGGGGGGAAATTTTCCCCCCGGGGGGAAAAAAAACCATTTTTTTTTTTTCCCCTTTTTTTTTCCCCCAAACCCCCCTTTTTGGGGCCCGGGGCCCCCCTTGGGGCCCCCCCTTTTGGGCCCCCCCTTTTTTTCCCGGCCCCCCCCGGGCCCCCGGGGGGTTTTTTGGGCCCCCCCCCCCCCAAAAAAAGGGTTTTCCCCCCCCCCAAAACCCCCCCTTTTCCCGGGTTTTTAAATTGGGGGGGGGGGGGGTTTTTTTTGGGTTTTTCCCCCCCCCCCCCCCCCCAACCCCCCCGGGGGGTTTTTTTAATTTTTTTTTTGTTTTTTTTTTTTTGTTTTTCCCTTTTCTTTTTTCCCCCCTTTTTTTTGGGTTTTTTAAAACCCTTTGTTTTTCCTTTTTTGGTTTTTTCCCTGGGAAATTTTAAAAATTTTTCCCCCTTTTTTTTTTTGGGGTTTTTTTCCCATTTTAAAATAAATTTTTTTTTTTTTTTAAAAAAAATTTAATTTTTCCCCCTTTTTTTTTTTTTTTGGGGCCCCCCCCGGGGGGGGTTTTGGTTTTTTGGGGTTTGGGGTTTTTTCCTGGTTTTTTTTTTTGGTTTTAAAAAAAATTTTTTTTTTTAAAAAAAAATTTTTTAATTTTTTAAAAACCCCTTTCCGTTGTTTTTTCCCCCCTTTGGTTTTGGGGTTTTTTTTGGGTTTTTCCCTTTTTTTTCCCCTTTTTTGGGCCCCTTTGGGTTTTCCCCCGGGGTTTTAAAATTTTCCAAAGGTTTTGCCTTTTTAACCCTTTTTTTAACCCCCTTTTTCCCCAAAATTTCCGGGTTTTTTTTTTTTGGGGGGGTTTTTTTGGGCCCCAAAAAAACCCCCGGGGCCCCCAAAAATTTGGGTTTTTTTCCGGGGCCCCTTTGGGTTGGGGAAAAGGAAGATTTTTTTTTTTTCCCAATTTTTTTTTTTCTTTTTTTTTTGGGGGGGGCCTTTTAAAGGCCCGGGGCCCCCTTTTTATTGGGGTTTTTATTTTTTTGGGGGGGGGCCCCCCGGGGTTTTAAAAAGGGGAAAATTTTTTTTTCCCCCCCCTTTTTTTAAGGGGGTTTTTTCCGGGGGGCCCCTTTTTTTTTTGGGGGGGGGGGGAAAATTTTTTTTTTGGGAATTTAGGGGGGGGTTTTTTTTTACCGGGCCTTTTTTTTTTTTTTGGGCTTTTTTTTTTTAAAATTTTTTGGGAAAGGGTTTCCCAAAAACCCCCAAAATTTTTCCCCCAAAGGGGGTTTTTTTTTCCCAAAAAATTTTTTTTTTTTGGGGGGGGGGCTTCCAAAAGGGGGTTTCCAATTTTCCAAAGGGAAACCCCCCAAAAAATTTTTCCCCTTTTTTTTGGGCCCCCTATTTTTTTTTTGGGGGAAAAATTTTTTTCTTTTTTTTTGGGGGGCCCCAAAAATTGGGTTTTTTTTTTTTTTTGTTTTTGGGGGGGCCCAAAAAAAAATTTTTTTTTTTTTTTTTGGGGTTTGGGGGTTTTTTTTGGAATTGCAATGTCTATAAGCAAAATAATCTCTCGAATTTCCTTCAAAAGGAAGTGCCAATGGGTTCAGAAACTTGTCTGAAAAACAGCGACGAATGATGTTCTTTGACTTTCAGGGCCAAAAGGTCCTGCTTAAGGCCATATTTGAGGGTACTCCGGGCCTCCTGGCGCAAGCGGGGAGTTATTTGTAGATTCGCACGCTCGCCGCGAGCAGTTTGAGTATTTATGGGTCCGACATGGACTCCGAATGACAAAATTATGACCGTTTTAGTGAACATCTGTCCATTCTATGGCAGTCCTTGAAAGTACTTCATTTTCCCGTGCGCTTTTTGCCTAACCGCCCCAAAATTTCTTGTCCTCTATAGTGGAGATATCGTTTCCACAAATATATTGACCGATGCCACGAATGCCATTTTGTTCTTGGCTTTCACGCGCATGAGTTACAGCATGCCATCCGGCGAAAACAAGAAGAATAAGGCATATAGCCGCTCTTCAATTCTGACCAAATGAGATTGCCGGATCATAGAGCATCAGCAGAAAGGTACGTTTGTCCCTACCAGTGGGGCTAATGTCTATAAGCAACATAATCTCTCAAATTTCCTACAAAAGGAAGTGCCAATGGGTTCAGAAACTTGTCTGAAAAACAGCGACGAATGATGTTCTTTGACTTTCAGGGCCAAAAAGTCCTGCGTAAGGCCGTATTTGAGGGTACTCTGGGCCTCCTGGCGCAAGCGGGGAGTAGTTTCTAGATTCGCACGCTCACCGCGAGCAGTTTGAGTACTTGTGGGTCCGACACGGACTCTGAATGACAAAATTATGACCGTTTTAGTGAACATCTGTCCATTCTATGGCACTCCTTGAAAGTACTCCATTATTTCGTGTGCTATTTGCCTGAGTGCCCCAAAATTCTTGTCCTCTATAGAGGAGATATCATTTCCACATATATATTGACAGATGCCAGGAATGCCCTTTTGTTCTTGGCTTTCAAGTGCATGAGTTACAACATGCCATCCGGCGAAAACAAGGAGAATAAGGCATATAGCCGCTGGATTTTCTTCAATTTACGGCCAAATGAGATTGCCCGGATCATAGAGCATCTGCAGAAAGGTATATTTGTCCCTACCAGGGGGACTAATGTCTATAAGCAAAATAATCTCTCGAATTTCCTTCAAAAGGAAGTGCCAATGGGTTCAGAATCTTGTCTGAAAAACAGCGACGAATCATGTTCTTTGACTTTCAGGGCCAAAATGTCCTGCTTAAGGCCGTATTTGAGGGTAGTCCGGGCCTCCTGGCGCAAGCAGGGAGTATTTTCTAGATTCGCACGCTCGCCGCGAGCAGTTTGAGTATTTGTGGGTCCGACATGGACTCCGAATGACAAAATTATGACCGGTTTAGTGAACATCTGTCCATTCTATGGCAGTCCTTGAAAGTACTTCATTTTCCCGTGCGCTTTTTGCCTAACCGCCCCAAAATTTCTTGTCCTCTATAGTGGAGATATCGTTTCCACAAATATATTGAGCGATGCCAGGAATGCCCTTTTGTTCTTGGCTTTCACGCACGCGCATGTTTCTGACATGCCATCCGTGAAAACAAGAAGAATAAGGCATATAGCCGCTCTTCAATTCTGACCAAATGAGATTGCCGGATCATAGAGCATCGGCAGAAAGGTACGTTTGTCCCTACCAGGGGGGCTAATATCTATACGCAACATAATCTCTCAAATTTCCTTCAAAAGGAAGTGCCAATGGGTTGAAACTTGTCTGAAGAACAGCGACGAATGATGTTCTTTGACTTTCAGGGCCAAAAAGTCCTGCTTAAGGCCGTATTTGAGGGTACTCCGGGCCTCCTGGCGCAAGCGGGGAGTAGTTTCTAGATTTTCACGCTCACCGCGAGCAGTTTGAGTACTTGTGTGTCCGACACGGACTCCGAATGACAAAATTATGACCGTTTTAGTGAACATCTGTCCATTCTATGGCACTCCTTGAAAGTACTTCATTATTTCGTGTGCTATTTGCCTGAGTGCCCCAAAATTTCTTGTCCTCTATAGAGGAGATATCGTTTCCACATATATATTGACAGATGCCAGGAATGCCCTTTTGTTCTTGGCTTTCAAGTGCATGAGTTACAGCATGCCATCCGGCGAAAACAAGGAGAATAAGGCATATAGCCGCTGGATTTTCTTCAATTTACGGCCAAAGGAGATTGCCCGGTTCATAGAGCATCTCCAGAAAGGTATATTTGTCCCTACCAGGGGGACTAATGTCTATAAGAAAAATAATCTCTCGAATTTCCTTCAAAAGGAAGTGCCTTTGGGTTGAAACTTGTCGAAAAAAGCAATGACGAATGATGTTCTTTGACTTTCGGGGCCAAAAGTCCTGCTTAAGGCCGATTTGAGGTACTCCGGGCCTCTGGCGCAAGCGGGGAGTTATTTCTAGATTCGCACGCTCGCCGCGAGCAGTTTGAGTATTTGTGGGTCCGACATGGACTCCGAATGACAAAATTATGACCGTTTTAGTGAACATCTGTCCATTCAATGGCAGTCCTTGAAAGTACTTCATTTTACCATGCGCTGTTTGCCTAACCGCCCCAAAATTTCTTGTCCTCTATAGTGGAGATATCGTTTCCACAAATATATTGACCGATGGCAGGAATGCCCTTTTGTTCTTGGCTTTCACGCGCATGAGTTACAACATGCAATCCGGCGAAAACAAGAAGAATTAGGCATATAGCCACTCTTCAATTTACGGCCAAATGAGATTTCCCGGATCATAGAGCATCTGCAGAAAGGTACGTTTGTCCCTACCAGGGGGGCTAATGTCTATTAGCAACATAATCTCTCAAATTTCCTTCAAAAGGAAGTGCCAATGGGTTCAGAAACTTGTCTGAAAAACAGGGACGAATGAAGTTCTTTGACTTTCATGGCCAAAAAGTCCTGCTTAACGCCGTATTTGAGGGTACTCCGGGCCTCCTAGCGCAAGCGGGGAGTAGTTTCTAGATTCGCACGCTCACCGCGAGCAGTTTGAGTACTTGTGGGTCCGACACGGACTCCGAATGACAAAATTATGACCGTTTTAGTGAACATCTGTCCATTCTATGGCACTCCTTGAAAGTACTTCATTATTTCGTGTGCTATTTGCCTGAGTGCCCCAAAATTTCTTGTCCTCTATAGAGGAGATATCGTTTCCACATATATATTGACAGATGCCAGGAATGCCCTTTTGTTCTTGGCTTTCACGCGCATGAGTTACACCATGCCATCCGGCGAAAACAAGGAGAATAAGGCATATAGCTGGTGGATTTTCTTCAATTTACTGCCAAATGAGATTGCCGGATCATAGAGCATCTGCAGAAGGTATATTTGTCCCTACCAGGAGGACTAATGTCTATAAGCAAAATAATCTCTCGAATTTCCTTCAAAAGGAAGTGCCAATGGGTTCAGAAACTTGTCTGAAAAACAGCGACGAATGATGTTCTTTGACTTTCAGGGCCAAAAAGTCCTGCTTAAGGCCGTATTTGAGGGTACTCCGGGCCTCCTGGCGCAAGCGGGGAGTATTTTCTAGATTCGCACGCTCGCCGCGAGCAGTTTGAGTATTTGTGGGTCCGACATGGACTCCGAATGACAAAATTATGACCGTTTTAGTGAACATCTGTCCATTCTATGGCAGTCCTTGAAAGTACTTCATTTTCCTGTGCGCTTTTTGCCTAACCGCCCCAAAATTTCTTGTCCTCTATAGTGGAGATATCGTTTCCACAAATATATTGACCGATGCCAGGAATGCCCTTTTGTTCTTGGCTTTCACGCGCATGAGTTACAAACATGCCATCCGTGAAAACAAGGAGAATAAGGCATATAGCCGCTCTTCAATTCTGACCAAATGAGATTGCCGGATCATAGAGCATCGGCAGAAGGTACGTTTGTCCCTACCGGGGGCTAATGTCTATAAGCAACATAATCTCTCAAATTTCCTTCAAAAGGAAGTGCCAATGGTTTGAAACTTGTCGAAAAACAATGACGAATGATGTTCTTTGACTTTCGGGGCCAAAAGTCCTGCTTAAGGCCGTGTTGAGGTCCTCCGGGCCTCTGGCGCATAGCGGGAGTAGTTTCTAGATTCGCATGCTCACCGCATGAGCAGTTTGAGTACTTAATGGGTCCGACACGGACTCCGAATGACAAAATTACGACCGTTTTAGTGAACATCTGTCCATTCTATGGCACTCCTTGAAAGTACTTCATTATTTCATGTGCTATTTGCCTGAGTGCCCCAAAATTTCTTGTCCTCTATAGTGGAGATATCGTTTCCACATATATATTGACAGATGCCAGGAATGCCCTTTTGTTCTTGGCTTTCACGCGCATGAGTTACAATATGCCATCCTGATGTAGGGTGGAACCCTAATTCGTCGATCTTTCACGTTTGGAGCGGGATCCCTCGAAGAACACGATGAACACGGGGAAGAACGGGGAGAAATCATAAGGGGGAACACTCAAGAACAAGTCCAAATCACACATCCACTAGACAATCAAACACACAAGATCACAAGGTACATGAACAACAAAGGGAAAGATACAAGGTAAGGTTCATCTCCAATAGGAGGTCTTGATGATATCCTAGATGGATCTTCCCTAAAGAGGGGTCTTGAATCCGTAGGGGGATCTTCTCCTAGATGGAGGTCTTGGCCTCCAATGGAGTAGTGGTCTCTCTCTCTCTCAAGAGTAGAGATAGAGGTAGGAGCAAAGCTCACTTAAGAATGAGCTATCACTTTGCTAACCCTAGAAAGGAGGTGGAGGAGGTCTATTTATAGCCCAAGGGGCGAAGGGGTAAGTGAGGGGCAAAGGGGGTACACGTGCTTCGGCCCAAGTCACGCACGCAGGCCGGGTCCGGATGATCCGGATGGTGGCGGATGATCCGGTGTCGAAGTCCGGATGATCCGGCGACCGTCCGGATGATCCGGCCGTCGGGCAGCTTCTGTTGTCTTCGGGCCGATTGTCCGGATGATCCGGAGGGGGACCCGGATGATCCGGCTGAGCCCGGATGATCCGGACGGCGGTCCGGACGTCCGGCAGCTCTGCAGCTGCGTCCGTCTTCTTCTCCTTTCTTCCGTCTTCTCTTCCACGCTTCCCTCGCGGATGGTGTAGTCGTTCCTTGGCGCTTGCACTCCTCCTTGACATCCGTGAAGCTCCGACAATACCTATGCATGCACACTTAAGGAGTGTCAAGTAGTATACCATCCTCGAGAGTGTCAAGTGAGCACGTGTCAAGGAGATCACCTTTGTGTATGTAAAGTAGATGTCGCACGTGTCACATGCCAAATGGGCTCCTGACGTGGTGATGTCCGTAGGATGCTCCGCATCATCCCCTCCCCCTTGGGAAAGATCCGACCTCGGATCGAAATCCAAATCACCATGGGAAAGAGATGATGTAAATGCGTAGAAGTGGGCGATCACCAAGCATTAAATCATCTTGTAGTTCCAAATGGGCACTCTCCAATGTCGCACCGTCTTGTAATTCCTTCAAAAGTAGCAAAGATAACAAGCACTTGGAAAAACAAATGTGGTTGTCGAAGAGCAAAACCAAGCATTCAAGAGGTGATTCATCCAACAAGTGTTGTCACCAAGCATAGCATATGGTTTGACAAAGAAGTGTGGCATGGCATTTGAGCATATAAATTGAGCACAAGGAAAGATATCATGGGGACAAGCATGTAAATGTGAGGTAGAGATGCAAATATGTGTGACAAGAGTATAAGCATCCACCTCAAGTTCATAGCAAACATGGGCAAAGCGCTCAATGAAAGGTCTATGGTAGGCATAGGAATCATTCACAACACCAAATAAGATAAGATGTCTAAACACATGGGTCATATAACGCCCGGATCCGGTCGCCGGTGTCTGCCATTATTCATCGTTGTTGCCATGTCACGTGCTTGCGTGTTGCACTTTGCCATGTCATCATTTGCATTTTATCATGTCATCATGTGCATTTCATTTTGCATACATGTTAGTCTCATGCATCCGAGCATTTTCCCGTTGTCCGTTTTGCAATCCGGCACTCCTATGTTCCCGGCGTCCCCCTTCTTCTCTCTGTTGTGGCGGGTGTTAAACTTTCTCGGAATGGCCGAGGTTTGCCAAGCGGCCTTGGTATAGCACCGTGAACCGCTGTCAAGTTTCGTGCCATTTGGAGGTCGTTTGATACTCCAACAGTTAACAGGGTAACCGCAGAGGCCTCTTTTGTTGCAGCCCAACACCCCTTCCAAAGTGGCCCAAAACCCACCAAACTCCCCTCCATGCTCTCGGTCGTTCGATCACGATCGCGTGGCCGAAAATCGCTCCTCATTTGGACTCTCCTAGCTCCCTCTACCTATATATAGGCCCTCCCCTTCCATTTTCGCGGTCTAATCCCCCGAAAGCCTAGCAGATTTCCTTCTCGCGCCGCCGGACGCGTCCGCCCGCGCCGGACACGTCCGCCGGACACGTCGCTCCGAACAATCCCGTGCTGCCACGTCATCCCTTCCGCCGCCTCAGCCACTCCCGCGCTGCCACGTCACCGCCCGCGCCCATCGCCGCGCCGCCCGGGCCAGATCCGCCCGCCGGGCGAACCACGCCAGCGCGGGCCCTCAGCCCCGCCGCCTCCTCCGTCACCCGCTTCGCCACGCCGCTTTCGCCGCCGGCGAAGTTCCACCACGCTGCGCCCGTCGCCGCCCTCTGCCGCCTCTGCCGTCCATCGCCCGGCCGTGCCGCCTGCGGGAGAACTCCGCCGCCGCCTCCGGGTCCGCCCGCCGCCTACCGCCCGTCGCCGCGCGTCGCGCCCTCTGCGCCTCCAGCGCGCCGCGCCGCCGTGGGACATCTCGCCGCCCGGCGTCCATCGCCGCGCCGCCCGGCCTTCGCCGAAACGCCCGCCGTCTGCGCCTGCGCCCGGCCTGCCCGCCGCCTCTGCCTCGTGCCTCCGCCGCCTCGCCGTGCCTCGCCGGCGTCTCGCCGAAAACGATGCGCCGCCGGCTTTGCCCGATCCAAAGCGGGATCGGGAGGGCGTCGAGCCGCCCCTCGCCTGGTGGGCCTCGGCGAGGTCCAACTCCGGCGCCCGATCGGCCTCCTCTGTCTCCCCAACCGGGCCTTGGCCAGGTGAGCAACCCCGCGCGCCTCCTTTTTTTTTTCTTCCGATGGGCAGGCTGCAGTTTGCCTGTAGTCTATTTTTTTAGGCTCTGCGATTTTGTCCATTTTCGAGTATTCTGTTTTCTGCTTTAGTCCCTAGACTTCATGCATTTAATAACTCACAAACCATGCATCTTTTGTAAATAAGTTATATATGTAAAATGCTTAGTTTTTCATCTAGTTTCATAATATGGCACTTTCATCCATGTCTAAAATGTTTAAATTGCTGTTTGCATTAATTTGCTCTAATGCCATGCTAAAATGGTTTAATTCATAACTAAATAACCGTAGCTTTCGGTTTAAATGTTCTTTATATGTAAATGGGGTGGAAAAATGCCTAGATTAACATGGTCCACTTTATTTTCCTGTTTAACAACTTTAAAATATGGTTTAGGGCAGAACAGTGGCTAATTCAAAATATGGACATGAGGATTTTCCGGACTTGTTGTTTGTTGTTTCGGCCTCATTTAAACTTGCCTAGTTAGGTAGTTTTGTTTTGTTTCACCCTTGCTATGTTAATCAACATTTAATATTGTTGGGTACATAACGAGATCAAACTAAATAATTGCATGTGGTGTTAGTCAATATGCAACTCGTTGCATATTGAGCTCCACTTAATTTGTAGTGTTGCTTGTTTGCACTTTGCCATGCCATGCCTCATTAAACCGGACATGCATCATACTTGTTTGTGCATCATGCCATGATTATGCTTGTGTGTTTACTATGTTGTTTGCTTCTTTCGGTTTGCTTCTCTCGTTAGCCGGTTTCGTTCGGAGTTGTGAGGATTCGTTCGACCACGTCCGTTTGTCTTCTTCATGGACTCGTTCTTCTTCCTTGCGGGATCTCGGGCAAGATGACCGCTACTACTGGATCTCACTACTATCATTGCTATGCTAGTTGCCTCGTTCTTTCGCTATCTTTGCGCTACCTATTACTGTTTGTCCAGCCATCCCATATTGCCATGAACCCTAACCTTTGACACCTTTCCTATGCAAACCGTTGTTTGGCTATGTTACCGCTTTGCTCAGCCCCTCTTATAGCGTTGCTAGTTGCGGTGAAGTTGAAGATTTCTTCATGGTGGACAGGATTTTGGTTGGGATATCACAATATCTCTTATATTATTAATGCATCTATATTTTGGTAAAGGGTGGAAGGCTCGGCCTTATGCAGTGTTTTGTTCCACTCTTGCCGCCCTAGTTTCCGTCATACGGTGTTATGTTCCCGGATTTTGCGTCCCTTACGCGGTCGGGTGATTTATGGGACCCCCCTGACAGTTCGCTTTGAATAAAACTTGTCCAGCAAGGCCCAACATTGCCTTTTACCATTTGCCTCACCACCACCTACTTTTTCCCTTGGGAGTCGCTCTCTCGAGGGTCATCTTTATTCAGCCCCGGGCGGTGCTTGTCTAAGTGCTGGTTCGAACCGAGTAGATCATGGGCCCCTCGGGAAACTCGAGGTTTGGTTTTACTCGAGGATGTCTCATCCGGTGTTGCGAGAGCGAGATATGTGCAGCTCCTATCGGGATTGTCGGCGCATCGGGCGGCTTCTTTGGTCTTGTTTTACCATTGTCGAAATGTCTTGATGTCCGGGATACCGAGCCTGATCGGAGTGTCTCGGGTGAAGGTCTATTCTTCGATGATCACGAGAGCTTGTCATGGGCTAAGTTGGGACACCCTGCAGGTATAAACTTTCGAGAGCCGTGCCGCGGTTATGTGGCAGATGGGAATTTGTTAATGTCGGTTGTAGACAACTTGACACTTGATCCGAATTAAAACGCATCAACCAAGTGTGTAGCCGTGATGGTCTCTTCTCGGAGTCCGGAAGTGAACACGGTTTCGGGTTATGTTTGGCGTAAGTAGGTGTTCGGGATCACCTCTTGATCATTGCTAGCTTCACGTCCGTTCCGCTTGTTTCTCTTCTCGCTCTTCTTTGCGTATGTTAGCCACCATATTATGCTTAGCGCTGCCGCAACCTCACCACTTTAACCATTCCTTTCCCATTAAGCTTTGCTAGTCTTGATACCCATGGTAATGGGATTCTTTGAGTCCTCGTGGCTCACGAGATACTTCAAAACCAGTTTGCGGTGCCTATGTTACCGGCGGTGGCGCAACCAAGCTCAAGGAGGAGCTCGATGAAGATCTTGCCCTTTGTGTTGTTTCGTTCTAGTTGATCGAGAGTGGAGCCCAGTTGGGGTCGACCGGGGACCGTTTGTCGCATTTGGGGTTCTTCTTTTATTTTGGTTCCGTAGTCGGACCTTGATTGTATCTGGATGATGTAATGCTTTATTCATGTATTTGTGTGAACTGGCGATTGTAAGCCAGCTATGTATCTCTTTCCCTTATGTAATACATGGGTTGGGTGAAGATTACCTCACTTGCGACATTGCTTTCAATGCGGTTATGCCTCTAAGTCGTGCTTCGACACGTGGGAGATATAGCCGCATCGAGGCGTTACAAGTTGGTAATCGAGCCTTCCCGACCTTAGGAGCCCCTTTGCTTGATCGTTTTTAGCGGCGAGTTGTGTCTAGAAAAATGTTTTGAGTCAATTAGGATTATATATATCGAGAGTAGGATCTTTTTACTCCCGTCCCTTGACCTTACGGTGAGGTATCCCATGAGAGTTTTGACTCTTCTCTTCTCAAATTTCACTAAAATTTTTTTAGGATCACGCGGGTATCTTAGAATCGTTCGATGGTTTTATGATGACAACATTGTCTTGGTGCCTCGACATTTAGGGGTTGTGGCGGTGTCCGGGGAGTTGAGCTACGAGGTGTTGTCGTCATAATTTTATCGTTGCGATTCGGAATACCGAGTTTAATCGCCGACATCGAAAATCTCTTTTATGCGGTTGTTGGTGAGATAACCCCGCTAACCCAAAGATCGAGGTGAGTACGGAGTATTGCCATGACTTGTATAACGGATGCTTTTGAAGGTTGAGGTAGACGATTTCGAAGGTTTCTTGGTTATGTGTTGACGGATGGATACAATTTGGATGTAGGTATTGTTAGTTTGGGTGAGATATATTGCTCCCTGTATCCCCAACACCGCATTGCATAACGAGAAAGTTTGGGAGTTTCATAGGTGGGAATTCAAGTAGCTCTTAGGATATCTTTCCGGCGGATGTATGATATGAAATTGGGGTTCGACGTCTAGTGGTCCGCCTATTCACGGTTGGTTTTCTGATGGTCTCGTTGTGTCTTAAAGAGTCCTTGGCTATGCCGACTGGGACGCTTCGTATGTCATGTGCCTTGCCTTGTACATGATGGTCTTTGTCTGATTGAGCCCGTGTAGGCCCCACCACGAAAACTTCGGACGAAATCTCTATCATATGTTTGTTCCGGCTTATTCTGCAAGCCAGTCCTTTGTTTTTGTTTTGAGTTGTGGTATTCGAGTTGCTTCAATGTCAAATGTTGAATCCATACCTTTCCTAAACGGTGTTCTCATATTGCTATGTGAATACTAATCCTTTTGATCATTGATTTTGTCATGCCAACTCATTTCCAACCGGTGTGCTTCTCTTCAAGTGGATCCCATCATTTTTTTCCCATCCGCAAGATCAAATCTAAGTTTTATCAACGGTGTTTGTTTAGTTCATCCCAAGTTGTCTTTGTTTTTCCCCGCCCTCCCACCCTTTTTCTTCAAGGACACAGATTTCTTAATCAAATATCCATTTATTCATGTGAAGTCTCTTCATTCTTTTCAATCAATGTTCTTACCCGGTGGTTCTCAAGAAGATGTTCTTCTAGTTCGTCATTCCTCATTCTTTTCTCTTCTCCGGTGGATCCTATTCAAGCTTTTGATATTCATCATATTCCTTTCCTCGTTTCTAATGTCTTCTCATACCGGTCCACCTCATTATCATTCTACTTCTCGCTATTCATTATTCCGGAGTGCTCAAGATATCTCGAAGATTCGTGTTTCCATTCTGCATTCGTTCGAGCTCTTTCGAGATTGGTATCTCATTCAAGTCATTTAATTCAACCGGTGCAACATCTCTTTTAAATCTTTTCAACGGTGTTCTTTTGAGTGGGCCCTAACCCACAGGTGTTTTCCCAGGATCTTACCTGACTCTTCTAATTATTCCGGAGTTATTCTTAAATTCTTTTCAAGTGTGACGTAAGAATGAATTTTTCATCAGTCACATGCCTTCTCCAAGATCTTTCAAATTCTTTTCATAGTTGGCTCAACCTCTCCTCTTTTAATTCTCCCGGAGTATCTCAACAATTCATGGGGGTTATCATCATCATTCTCAACATTTGAAGACTGAAGAAGGATTTCTCTTTAATCTTGCTCCATTCTCTTCAAGATTCATGGTTCTAGCTTCATGCCATCCTCTCATAATTGTTTTCGATTGTGAGAATCTTTTTCACCCATAAGGAGATATTCAAGAGTTTTCTCAGTTTGTCATCCGGAGTCCATCATGTCATAATTCTTCATTCTCGCGTGTAGCTATCGTTCTCTAAATCTTACGGTGCATCATTCAAGTATCCTCTAATCAGTTCTTGATCTCTTTGTTCTCATGTATCTAGTTTGTCTCAAGCACCTTCGTTCATTTGCTAATTCTTACCGGTGATGCACCCCTACTTCGATCATTTTCAATTCTTACGGTGGTTCTTCCAAGAGTTCTCTTCCTTGGTTATCATATCAATTCATTCGTTCTTTTTAATCCTACCGGTGGTTCATGAAGACTTCCTCAAGTGTTGCGCTATACCCTCTTTATCCTTTCTACAAGAATAAGTAGTATGCCAAATCCATTGATTGTCATCAATTTAATTTGATGAAGGATAAGCATATAATAAATCTTATTCTTATTTCCTCGAGGTGATTCAATTCTTTTCTTAGGAGATTGTTAGGGATGAAGTAATTCTCGGTTCTAGTGTTTCATCTATTCTTTTCCGGAGTTCCAAGTTTTTCGCTTTATCTCGTCGTGAAGCTCCATCTAAATCATTGCAAGGATTCACCTTGTGTTTTCAATTTCTCTTTCTTTTCATTCCTTTTGTTTACCGGAGTTCTTCATGGAGACTCTACTTGGTGGTTCGTCAAGGATTCTTTTCATTCTTCAATTGTTCTTTAAGATTTCTCTCGGAGTTAAGATCCGCCAAGCTATACTCTAAAAATAAACATGGTGCTTAACACATGTTTTGTTTTGAGGAGTTCAAGCATTCTTCATCGTGCATCCCGAAGAGCAATTCTTTCTACCTTATCTTTTGAGGTGGTGTTATGTCACTCTTGACAATTTCCTTCATGTTTCATGATTCACATGTTGTCAAGAATGAGGTATTTTAAATCCATCAATCCCTTTGTTGGAGTTATCTTGGGTTATATTTCACCTAAAGCTTTCCCTAAGGATTGTTGCTATTTATGGTGCTTATAAATGACCCAAGTTCTTCTTATCCTCCCGGTGATATAGCTTTCTCCTCTCCTTGTTCGTATCAATGAATTTTTTTTTCCCGTGCGTGGCTGGTTGTCACCTCATCATTTTGAGATGTTTGCCATAAGCCCACAACAAGCTTGTGCTTTTCGTTGTTGATTTTCCAACAACTCCGTTCAATTCTTCTTTGCAAGGATGCTTTCCAAGCTCATTTGTGATAGAAGTTGTCATTTTCTTCTCCGTCCCTTTATCTCAATGATCTAACTTCTATTCTTTCGTTATGGAGGCATTGTGATGTTGTGCTCTTCACACATCACCTTGTTTTTTTTTTGAGGATCGTGTTCTTTTCTGGCTTATCCATTTAACCGGAGTGTTGTATCATCTCTTCAATATCTTTTCATCTCATCAAGTTTTCTTCTCTTTTCTATCGGAGTGCTGTCCAAATTCTGTCATTTTTGTTCCTTGGCTATCTCATTATACCGATGTGGTCATATTCTTCCCGTTCGTGAAGCTCTCATTTTCATGTCTTTCAACCTTTCAAGTTCTCGTAATACTCCTTGTTCCTCTTTTCTAACGGATTGTTTGCAATCTCGTTCATCTTTGTTGTACTCTTTCCTTTAAATCGCTCAACCTCTCAAGGTTCATGGGTTCACTCGTTCGTCAAAGAAGCAACTTTGTTTTACCTCTCCTCTTCCTTTTCCCTCCGGTGCCATCCTAGATCTCGGGACGAGATCCTCTTGTAGTGGTGGAGTGTTGTAACGCCCCGGATCCGGTGCGCCAGGTGTCTGCCAGTTATTCATCGTTGTTGCCATGTCACGTGCTTGCGTGTTGCACTTTGCCATGTCATCATTTGCATTTTATCATGTCATCATGTGCATTTCATTTTGCATACATGTTCGTCTCATGCATCCGAGCATTTTCCCCGTTGTCCGTTTTGCAATCCGGCACTCCTATGTTCCCCGGCGTCCCCTTCTTCTCTCCTGTTGTGAGCGGGTGTTAAACTTTCTCAGAATGGCCCGAGGTTTGCCAAGCGGCCTTGGTATAGCACCGTGAACCGCTGTCAAGTTTCGTGCCATTTGGAGGTCGTTTGATACTCCAACGGTTAACCGGGTAACCGCAGAGGCCTCTTTTGTTGCAGCCCAACACCCCTTCCAAAGTGGCCCAAAACCCACCAAACTCCCCTCCATGCTCTCGGTCGTTCGATCACGATCGCGTGGCAAGCTCGCTCCTCATTTGGACTCTCCTAGCTCCCTCTACCTATATATAGGCCCTCCCCTTCCATTTTCGCGGTCTAATCCCCCGAAACCCTAGCAGATTTCCTTCTCGCGCCGCCGGACGCGTCCGCCCGCGCCGGACACGTCCGCCGGACACGTCGCTCCGACCAATCCCGTGCTGCCACGTCATCCCCTCCGCCGCCTCAGCCACTCCCGCGCTGCCACGTCACCGCCCCCGCGCCCACATCGCCGCCGCCGCCGGGCCAGATCCGCCCGCCTGGGCGAACCACGCCGCGCCGGGCCTCGGCCCGCCGCCTCCTCCGATCACCCTTCGCCACGCCGCTCGCCGCGGCGAAGTTCCACCTTGGCGCGCCGTCGCCGCCCTCTGCCGCCTCTGCCGTCCATCGCGGCGCCGTGCCGCCCGCCGGGAACTCCGCCGCCGCCTCCGGGTCCGCCCGCCGCCTACCGCCCGTCGCGCGCTCCGCGCCCTCTGCGCCTCCAGCGCGCAGCGCGCCGCCATGGGACATCTCGCCGCCGCCGGCATCCTTCGCGCCGCCCGCTTCGCCGAAAGCCGCCCGCCGTCTGCGCCTGCGCCCGGCCTGCCCGCCGCCTCTGCCTCGTGCCTCCGCCGCCTCGCCGTGCCTCGCCGGCGTCTCGCGAAAAGCGATCGCCGCCGGCTTTGCCCGATCGGCGGGATCGGGAGGGCGTCGAGCCGCCCCCTCGCCTGGTGGGCCTCGGCGAGGTCCGGCTCCGGTGCCGATCGGCCTCCTCTGTCTCCCCAACCGGGCCTTGGCCCAGGGTGAGCAGCCCCCGCGCCCCTCCTTTTTTTTCTTCTGATGGGCCAGGCTGCAGTTTCGGCCCAGAGTCTATTTTTTTTAGGCTCTGCGATTTTGTCCATTTTCGAGTATTCTGTTTCTGATTTAGTCCCTAGACTTCATGCATTTAATAACTCACAAACCATGCATCTTTTGTAAATAAGTTATATATGTAAAATGCTTAGTTTTTCATCTAGTTTCATAATATGGCACTTTCATCCATGTCTAAAATGTTTAAATTGCTGTTTGCATTAATTTGCTCTAATGCCATGCTAAAATGGTTTAATTCATAACTAAATAACCGTAGCTCGGATTTAAATGTTCTTTATATGTAAATGGGGTGGAAAAATGCCTAGATTAACATGGTCCACTTTATTTTCCTGTTTAACAACTTTAAAATATGGTTTAGGGCAGAACAGTGGCTAATTCAAAATATGGACATGAGGATTTTCCGGACTTGTTGTTTGTTGTTTCCGGCCTCATTTAAACTTGCCTAGTTAGGTAGTTTTGTTTTGTTTCACCCCTTGCTATGTTAATCAACATTTAATATTGTTGGGTACATAACGAGATCAAACTAAATAATTGCATGTGGTGTTAGTCAATATGCAACTCGTTGCATATTGGCTCCACTTAATTGTAGTGTTGCTTGTTTGCACTTTGCCATGCCATGCCTCATTAAACCAGACATGCATCATACTTGTTTGTGCATCATGCCATGATTATGCTTGTGTGTTTACTATGTTGTTTGCTTCTTTCGGTTTGCTTCTCTCGTTAGCCGGTTTCGTTCGGAGTTGTGAGGATTCGTTCGACCACGTCCGTTTGTCTTCTTCATGGACTCGTTCTTCTTCCTTGCGGGATCTCGGGCAAGATGACCGCTACTGGATCTCACTACTATCATTGCTATGCTAGTTGCCTCGTTCTTTCGCTATCTTTGCGCTACCTATTACTGTTTGTCCAGCCATCCCATATTGCCATGAACCCTAACCTTTGACACCTTTCCTATGCAAACCGTTGTTTGGCTATGTTACCGCTTTGCTCAGCCCTCTTATAGCGTTGCTAGTTGCGGTGAAGTTGAAGATTTCTTCATGGTGGACAGGATTTTGGTTGGGATATCACAATATCTCTTATATTATTAATGCATCTATATATTTGGTAAAGGGTGGAAGGCTCGGCCTTATGCAGTGTTTTGTTCCACTCTTGCCGCCCTAGTTTCCATCATACCGGTGTTATGTTCCCGGATTTTGCGTCCCTTACGCGGTCGGGTGATTTATGGGACCCCCGACAGTTCGCTTTGAATAAAACTTGTCCAAAGAAGGCCCAACATTGCCTTTTACCATTTGCCTCACCACCACCTACTTTTTTCCTTGGGAGTCGCTCTCTCGGGTCATCTTTATTCAGCCCCGGGCGATTGCTTGTCTAAGTGCTGGTTCGAACCGAGTAGATCTGGGGGCCCCTCGGGAAACTCGAGGTTTGGTTTTACTCGTAGGATGTCTCATCCGGTGTTGCCTCGAGAGCGAGATATGTGCAGCTCCTATCGGGATTGTCGGCGCATCGGGCGGCTTTCTGGTCTTGTTTTACCATTGTCGAAATGTCTTGATGTACGGGATACCGAGCTTTGATCGGAGTATCTCGGGTGAAGGTCTATTCGCCGATGATCGCGAGAGCTTGTCATGGGCTAAGTTGGGACACCCTGCAGGTATAAACTTTCGAGAGCTGTGCATGCGGTTATGTGGCGATGGGAATTTGTTAATGTCCGGTTGTAGACAACTTGACACTTGATCCGAATTAAAACGCATCAACCGAGTGTGTAGCCGTGATGGTCTCTTCTCGTGAGTCCGGAAGTGAACACGGTTTCGGGTTATGTTTGGCGTAAGTAGGTGTTCGGGATCACCTCTTGATCATTGCTAGCTTCACGTCCGTTCCGCTTGTTTCTCTTCTCGCTCTTCTTTGCGTATGTTAGCCACCATATTATGCTTAGCTCTTTGCAACCTCACCACTTTAACCATTCCTTTCCCATTAAGCTTTGCTAGTCTTGATACCCATGGTAATGGGATTCTTTGAGTCCTCGTGGCTCACGGATACTTCAAAACCAGTTTGCGGTGCCTATGTTACGGCGGTGGCGCAACCAAGCTCAAGGAGGAGCTCGATGAAGATCTTGCCCTTTGTGTTGTTTCGTTCTAGTTGATCGATAGTGGAGCCCGGTTGGGGTCGATCGGGGACCTTTTGCATTTGGGGTTCTTCTTTTATTTTGGTTCCGTAGTCGGACCTTGATTGTATCTGGATGATGTAATGCTTTATTCATGTATTTGTGTGAAGTGGCGATTGTAAGCCAACTATGTATCTCTTTCCCTTATGTAATACATGGGTTGTGTGAAGATTACCTCACTTGCGACATTGCTTTCAATGCGGTTATGCCTCTAAGTCGTGCTTCGACACGTGGGAGATATAGCCGCATCGAGGGCGTTACAGGTCAAATGTAAGACAATCGAAACATAATGTGCATAGGGTGTAGTGAATATAGGGTGGCCCTCAACACAATAGAAAGAGCAATTGTTCATCATGTGTGAGGCAATCAAGTCAAGCATGTGACAAGCAAAGGGACATGACATATGTGAAGAAATGATATTGGTGCAACCAACCATATGATAGTAGCAAGTAGTCCAAGAATTGGATGCAACACACAAGGCATATATATCATGATGCATGGGAATGTGATAATGGCAAGTCAAAGCAAGATCTATCATGTGAGAGGCATGAGCATGTATGTCATCAACCGAAGAAAGCAAGTAGTGGAACATGGGTGATGCAACATAGGAAGCAATCAAAGCAAGCAAGTCAAGCAAGCTAGTAGTGCAAAGATGCAACATACTAGAGGAAACCATGGCAATCATGTCATTGGTGCAAATAGTGGGCATGAACAATTCACATGTCATAGCACAAGCACGAAAGCAAGATATGAGGACATTAGCATGGGGCACATGATAAACATGGCAATAGCAACAAGGATCTCTACCAAGCATGCAAATACACATAGAAGTAGCATAATGATGAAACATGGGTAGATGCAAGCAAGGGTCACAATTGCATGGCAAAGGCATAGAAGCAAGCATAGCATGCAAAGTGAACACGGTAAAATGAGCATAATGTGAGAAGTGGTAAATGGCCCATAGCCGTGTGAGAGCCAAGTAGAGGAGTTCTTGCGTAGTCCTTGCGCGAAGGAGCGGTGGTAAGGATAGTCCACGGGATCCCGAATCGTCATTGCTCTCAAGAGCTCGTTTTGTCAACTCGTGGGATTGCAAAGTTGACAAGTATGCATGGGTACCTACACAAAAGAGACACAAACGAAAGAAATTGTGTGTGTGGTAAATGTACACATCATCCATCATGATGTGTATGTGCACGTGTGAGTTAGCACAAGATAGGCATCGCTCAAAGAAATTTGATGCATGGTATAGGAACATGTCATCCATCATGAAAGAATAGTTATTATGTATGACACGATGGGGACACAAATTGAGCAAACAAGTATATGGCACATCAAAAGCATGTTTATTCATGGGGAGCATATGGTGCACACAAGTATTGGGGTCATGCAATGAATGGGATGGATCAAATTTTCCTAACATGTATGAGGAAACTATGGGGGTCTCCTCATGAGCAATATCAGAAACATCATATGGAGAAAATGGACAACATCCAAAACAATGCATATCCGAAGCTAGGTGGTCATGTCATCGCATATGAGATAAATGATGCAAAGGGAGCATATCAATATCATCACAAGAGAAACAAATGCCAATAACCCTGGGCTTGTCATCTATGCCATATGTGCAAATTGGGTTTATTTTAATGGCATATGCATAGTCACTATGAAGAGATTGCAAATAAGACATATGGTTGATCTCATGCATAGCATATGACAAGTCAAGTGGATTATCAAACATGATGTGACCTAAAGAATTGTCACAAGAAATCCTATGTAACATGGCATCATAACTACTAGATTCCACAAGAGAATCATCATACTCATCATAATGGGCAAATCATCGCATGGGGAAATCATACTAGCATGAAGCATGGCAATAGGTGGATCAACATCATGCAAGCAATCGATGTCAAGAATGTCCACTAGTGGGACTAGAGCATCACCTTCACCTATGTTACCTTTGTCATTCCACTCAAGTGGTGTAGGTGAGGTGGGAAAGACCAAATGGTGGTCATCATCATCATCTTGATGGAACCATGCGGGCGGTGCATCATATTCCACCATGACCATCGTCTTGTCCAAAGGGAGGACGAAGTCGTCGAGGATCGGCGCGTCATCATCAATGGGACCTAGCACCAAACGAGAAGACACAATAGAGGTAGAGGTCAAGTTGTTAGAAATGCAAATGGCCTCACGAGACCTATCAACTATCTCACTCTCTCTATGTGGTGGTTCACTCACTCCCTCAAAATAGGTGCACTCAAACTCACGTATGGTGGAGTCACTCATCTCACTCGAGTGGTGGGGGTTGTGGCTCTCCTCACATGGGAATTGTGGCAACTCATCATATATGGGGCTAGTGGTGAAGTCACTCTCACTCTCAATATGGTGGCACAAGTCACTCAAGTCATCATCGTCGCCGTGGTCGAAGGGAAGATCCCATGCTCAACCATCTCGTCGTCGTCGCCGTTGATGAAGGCCGAAGATGGCACATCATCACTCTCCTCCATGACCGAAGGGAAAATCCCATGCTCGATCATCTCGCCACCGTCACCGTAGATGAAGGCCGAAGATGGCACATCATCACTCTCTCCTCCAAAGATGGAAGCATCATCCTTGCTCGCCACCTTGTCGCTTGCCTCCAAAGCTTGGTCCCTGAGGGTCTCCGTAGTCGAACTCGTCGCCGCACCGTCTTGAAAAAGAGTCGAAGTAGACTCGGCATCATCAATGCCACAAAGAGGGATGGCGGTGAAGTCGCACTTGGGAGCATCGTCTTGGAGCTTGTCGGCCTTGGACATCATGGTGGTACTAGCCTCATGCTTGTCGTAGAGCTTGGTCGCCGCGAAGTGTGCTTGGGGTGGAGAAGTCTTGGCCTTCATGAGTTCTTGTTCCGCCTTGAGAGCACCAATGTAGTAGTCGTCGATGGACTTGTAGTTCTTGATGAAGATGGTCTTGGATATGTCGTTGTGCAATCCCATCATGAAGTGGAACTTCATTGACATGGGGTCGTCCATGCCGGCTCGTCGCAAGGCAATCATCATCTCCTTGAAGTACTTGTCGATGGACTTGGATCCTTGGGTGGTGTTCTCCAATTGGCGTCGAAGTTGTTCCGTGTAGGTTGGAGGCACAAACTCTCGCCGTAAAGCTCTCTTCGTCTTGGGCCAACTCATCTCGTAGTAGTCCGAAGGTGTGTGAAGCCACCATGCCAATGCGTAGTCGTGGAAGTTTCTTGTGGCGCATTTCACTTGATCTTCGGGACGAACTTGATGTAGCTTGAGGTAGTCGTCCATCAAACGCTCCCACTCGAGGTACTCCTCGGGTTCTTGAGTCCCATAGAAAGGAATCTTGTGGTCGGTGTCGAGGTCGTAGTAGCTCGTGGAAGTCGCGGACTTGAGCTTGGGTAGCTTCTCTTGCGTGTAGTCTTGATGTTCTTGTTAGCGAAGATGCCGTATGTCCGTAGGCGAAGATGCCTTGGAGTCGCTTGGCGAAGATGCCAAGGGAGATGGTGAAGTCGTTGAGCGGTTGTTGGTGTAGATCTCTTGACCTTCACATTCTTGTTGGTGATGGTGTCGATGCCAATGTGATCTTGCCGGAGATGGTAGCACGGAAGTCTTTGCACTTGAGCGTCTTCTCGAAGATGAGGAAGACCACTTGCGGTTCTTGATGAGGGCCTTGATCTCCTCCATTTTAGCTTGCATCTTGGCGTCGGAGGTGTTGTTCATGGCATCAAACTCGTCGTTGTTGTTGTAGACCGAAGATGAAATGCCTTGCCTATCCATCACAAGACTCGAGTAGAGGTGAGTAGGAAATGAGATAAACAATACCAAGTTACCTTTTCCCAAAGTTGAGGATGTATCCCGTTTCACTCAATGTGAGATGAAAGAATAGTGGAATTGGTACGGACTTGTTCCTCACACCTACAAGTAAAGGCTTATGGTAAAGCTCGGTGAGGATAGTGGCACAAAATTTGATGCAAAATGTTAGCAAGAGTCAATAATGTTGAAAAAGATTCAAAAATTCGCAAGTGAAACAAATGGACCAATAGCAATGAAAGGTACACGGAAACACACACACGGATAGATAAATGGGGTCGTGCAACCAAGGAATGAGCACAAAATGAGTCCACGGAAAACGCTCGTGTTGCACAACTCAAGAGAGACGCTAGCACGATTGCTCAATAGGCGGATACGACACTTGTGCACAACCTATAGATGCAAAATGGATAAACTTCTATCCCAAGTATGTTATGTATGTATGGTTCCCGGTGTTTCTCTCCAGCATGATATCATATGATGTAGATTTTGGTATGGCTCTTATTTGCAATGTGGGTATGATGCTATGGCACTTGCTCACGAGCTCTTTGCTCTCTTTTTGCTTAAAAGCTTTTTCTCTTTTTTTCTATGGCCACTTTTGCACAATGCACAAACCAAGATAGCAATTGTGTATATGCGGGAACAAACTTGAGGCACAATGGATGATATGATACCAAGATGATATGGTATGTATGCAATGGATCGTGGATCACTAATGTGCACAAGTAACGTTGCCGGCAATACTCAAATGGCTAGTCTCGATAGGCAAGTAACACAAAATGGGCTAGGGGTTAACAATGCAATTGCAAGGGAATATACAATGGTGTCGTCGAGGTTACTGTGCTTGGCAATGATGAGAGGCGGTGTTGCCGATGTCGCCCCGTTCCTAGTTAGCCGAAACTCCCTAGGAAACGGAAAAACCGCAAACTCAAAATCCAAAGACAAATGTCAAATGGTGGTAGCGGAAAGCGGTGGTGGTGTTGCACTAGGTAATGCGGAAGTGGAATGATGGGCTATACACGAGTCGGAGTTGAATTTGCCGTCCCTAAGTAGCCGAAACACCTTAGGAGACACAAGCCACAACTCAAACAAAATTGGGTTAAGTTGGGGTGGAATTGTATGGTGGGCAAGGTTATGCGGAAGTGGTGGTGGTGGTTGATGAAGAAGCAATCGTCCCTAAGTAGCCGAAACACCTTAGGAGACTCTAATCACAACTCAAACAACCACATATGCAATGGGGAGCAAAATGGGTTAGGTTGCGGAAGTCGGTGGTGGTAATGCGGATGATATGGTGGAGGGCCTAGGCAAACTTGCCAAATTTCAGAAAATATGATGGAGTCAAATGATGTTGGTGGTATTTTTGTGGGATAGGGGATGTCAATAGCTTCAAAACGAGCTAAAGAACGTCAAAAATGGAGTTCGGATGAATTAGTTACGGCTAAAACAAGAATTTAGCCGAGTCAGTGTCAGGGTTAACCGGACATCCGGGAGGAGGTCTGGATGATCCGGGCTAGGTCCGGATGATCCGGGTGTACATCCGGATGATCCGGGTTCGTCAGCGCCGGTTTGGTTTTCTGGGTGCGTGGGGTATCCGGACGTCCGGGGGGGCGTCCAGCTGATCCGGGCTTGGTCCGGATGATTCGGGAGAAGGTCCGGATGATTCGGGCAAGTCAATCCGCTCAGGATTTGCTCGTGGAGACAAATTTTTGGGCGGAATTTGGGGATTTTGGGGTCAAAATTGACGAGATTTCATGGATGGAAGGTGGGGAAACTTGGGGGAAAGCTCGATCCACTTGAAACCAAGCAAATCCATGGATCAAAATCAACAAAACATCATCAAACCAACAAATCACAAAAAAATTTGGGGGCTATTTTTGGTGGGGATTTTCGGATTTAGGACGAAAACAACAAAATCAAGCTAGAAAACATGGGGTAGGGGCTCCAAAAATGTGATCAACGTGGCTCATGATACCATATGATGTAGGGTGGAATCCTAATTCGTCGATCTTTCACGTTTGGAGCGGGATCCCTCGAAGAACACGATGAACACGGGGAAGAACGGGGAGAAATCACAAGGGGGAACACTCAAGAAC
The DNA here is from genome assembly GCA_021437245.1 of Aegilops speltoides. Taxonomy (NCBI): domain Eukaryota; kingdom Viridiplantae; phylum Streptophyta; class Magnoliopsida; order Poales; family Poaceae; genus Aegilops; species Aegilops speltoides. The sequence continues at coordinate 27,152 of JAHHZJ010001287.1, forward strand.
AAGTCCAAATCACACATCCACTAGACAATCAAACACACGAGATCACAAGGTACATGAACAACAAAGGGAAAGATACAAGGTAAGGTTCATCTCCAAGAGGAGGTCTTGATGATATCCTAGATGGATCTTCCCTAAAGAGGGGTCTTGAATCCGCAGGGGGATCTTCTCCTAGATGCAGGTCTTGGCCTCCAATGGAGTAGTGGTCTCTCTCTCTCAAGAGTAGAGATAGGTAGGAGCAAAGCTCACTTAAGAATGAGCTATCACTTTGCTAACCCTAGAAAGGAGGTGGAGGAGGTCTATTTATAGCCCAAGGGGTGAAGGGGTAAGTGAGGGGCGAAGGGGGTACACGGGCTTCGGCCCAAGTCACATATCTGGTGGGGTCCGGATGATCCGGATGGTGGACCGGATGATCCGGGTGTCGGGGGTCCGGATGATCCGGGCGACCGTCCGGATGATCCGGCTTCGTCGGGCAGCTTCTGTTGTCTTCGGGCCGATTGTCCGGATGATTCGGAGGGGGTCCCGGATGATCCGGCTGAGCCCGGATGATCCGGACGGCGGTCTGGATGTCCGGCCTGGCTCCTGCAGCCGCTCCGTCTTCTTCTCCTTTCTTCCGTCTTCTCTTCCACACTTCCCTCGCGGATGGTGTAGTCGTTCCTTGGCGCTTGCACTCCTCCTTGACATCCGTGAAGCTCCGACAATACCTATGCATGCACACGTAAGGAGTGTCAAGTAGTATACCATCCTCGAGAGTGTCAAGTGAGCACGTGTAAAGGAGATGATTCACCTTTGTGTATGTAAAGTAGATGTCGCACGTGTCACTTGCCAAATGGGCTCTTGACGTGGTGATGTCCGTAGGATGCTCCGCATCACATCCGGCGAAAACAAGGAGAATAAGGCATATAGCCGCTGGATTTTCTTCAATTTACGGCCAAATGAGATTGCCCGAATCATAGAGCATCTGCAGAAAGGTATATTTGTCCCTACCAGGGGGACTAATGTCTATAAGCAAAATAATCTCTCGAATTTCCTTCAAAAGGAAGTGCCAATGGGTTCAGAAACAAGTTTAAAAAACAGCGACGAATAATGTTCTTTGACTTTCAGGGCCAAAAAGTCCTGCTTAAGGCCGTATTTGAGGGTACTCCGGGCCTCCTGGCGCAAGCGGGGAGTATTTTCTAGATTCACACGCTCGCCGCGAGCAGTTTGAGTATTTGTGGGTCCGACATGGACTCCGAATGACAAAATTATGACCGTTTTAGTGAACATCTGTCCATTCTATGGCAGTCCTTGAAAGAACTTCATTTTCCCGTGCGCTTTTTGCCTAACCGCCCCAAAATTTCTTGTCCTCTATAGTGGAGATATCGTTTCCACAAATATATTGACCGATGCCAGGAATGCCCTTTTGTTCTTGGCTTTCACGCGCATGAGTTCTGACATGCCATCCGTGAAAACAAGAAGAATAAGGCATATAGCAGCTCTTTAATTCTGACCAAATGAGATTGCCGGATCATAGAGCATCGGCAGAAGGTACGTTTGTCCCTACCAGGGGCCTAATGTCTATAAGCAACATAATCTCTCAAATTTCCTTCAAAAGGAATTGCCAATGGGTTCAGAAACTTGTGTGAAAAACAGCGACGAATGATGTTCTTTGACTTTCAGGGCCAAAAAGTCCTGCTTAAGGCCGTATTTGAGGGTACTCCGGGCCTCCTGGCGCAAGCGGGGAGTAGTTTCTAGATTCGCACGCTCACCGCGAGCAGTTTGAGTACTTGTGGGTCCGACACGGACTCCGAATGACAAAATTATGACCGTTTTAGTGAACAATTGTCCATTCTATGGCACTCCTTGAAAGTACTTCATTATTTCGTGTGCTATTTGCCTGAGTGCCCCAAAATTTCTTGTCCTCTATAGAGGAGATATCGTTTCCACATATATATTGACAGATGCGGGAATGCCCTTTTGTTCTTGGCTTTCACGCGCATGAGTTCTGACATGCCATCCGTGAAAACAAGGAGAATAAGGCATATAGCGCTGGATTTTCTTCAATTCTGACCAAATGAGATTGCGGATCATAGAGCATCTGCAGAAGGTATATTTGTCCCTACCAGAGGACTAATATCTATAAGCAAAATAATCTCTCAATTTCCTTCAAAAGGAAGTGCCAATGGGTTGAAACTTGTCTCAAAAAACAATGACGAATGATGTTCTTTGACTTTCGGGGCCAAAAGTCCTGCTTAAGGCCGTGTTGAGGTACTCCGGGCCTCTGGCGCAAGCGGGAGTTATTTCTAGATTCATACGCCATGTGAGCAGTTTGAGTATTTGTGGGTCCGACATGGACTCGAATGACAAAATTATGACCGTTTTAGTGAACATCTGTCCATTCTATGGCGTCCTTGAAACTACTTCATTTTCCGTGCGCTTTTCCTAACCGCCCCAAAATTTCTTGTCCTCTATAGTGGAGATATCGTTTCCACAAATATATTGACCGATGCCAGAATGCCCTTTTGTTCTTGGCTTTCACGCATGAGTTCTGACATGCCATCAAAGAAAACAAGAAGAATAAGGCATATAGCAGCTCTTCAATTCTGACCAAATGAGATTGCCGGATCATAGAGCATCGCAGAAAATACGTTTGTCCCTACCAGGGGGCTAATGTCTATAAGCAACATAATCTCTCAAATTTCCTTCAAAAGGAAGTGCCAATGGGTTCAGAAACTTGTCTGAAAAACAACGACGAATGATGTTCTTTGACTTTCAGGGCCAAAAAGTCCTGCTTAAGGCCGTATTTGAGGGTACTCCGGGCCTCCTGGCGCAAGCGGGGAGTAGTTTCTAGATTCGCACGCTCACCACGAGCAGTTTGAGTACTTGTGGGTCCGACACGGACTCCGAATGACAAAATTATGACCGTTTTAGTGAACATCTGTCCATTCTATGGCACTCCTTGAAAGTACTTCATTATTTCGTGTGCTATTTGCCTGAGTGCCCCAAAATTTCTTGTCCTCTATAGAGGAGATATCGTTTCCACATATATATTGACAGATGCTAGGAATGCCCTTTTGTTCTTGGCTTTCACGCGCATGAGTTACAGCATGCCATCCGGCGAAAACAAGGAGAATAAGGCATATAGCCGCTGGATTTTCTTCAATTTACGTCCAAATGAGATTGCCCGGATCATAGAGCATCTGCAGAAAGGTATATTTGTCCCTACCAGGGGGACTAATGTCTATAAGCAAAATAATCTCTCGAATTTTCCTTCAAAAGGAAGTGCCAATGGGTTCAGAAACTTGTCTGAAAAACAGCGACGAATGATGTTCTTTGACTTTCAGGGCCAAAAAGTCCTGCTTAAGGCCGTATTTGAGGGTACTCCGGGCCTCCTGGCGCAAGCGGGGAGTTATTTCTAGATTCACACGCTCGCCGCGAGCAGTTTGAGTATTTGTGGGTCCGACATGGACTCCGAATGACAAAATTATGACCGTTTTAGTGAACATCTGTCCATTCTATGGCAGTCCTTGAAACTACTTCATTTTCCCGTGCGCTTTTTACCTAACCGCCCCAAAATTTCTTGTCCTCTATAGTGGAGATATCGTTTCCACAAATATATTGACCGATGCCAGGAATGCCCTTTTGTTCTTGGCTTTCACGCGCATGAGTTACAGCATGCCATCAGGCGAAAACAAGAAGAATAAGGCATATAGCCGCTCTTCAATTTACGGCCAAATGAGATTGCCCGGATCATAGAGCATCAGCAGAAAGGTACGTTTGTCCCTACCAGGGGGGCTAATGTCTATAAGCAACATAATCTCTCAAATTTCCTTCAAAAGGAAGTGCCAATGAGTTCAGAAACTTGTCTGAAAAACAGCGACGAATGATGTTCTTTGACTTTCAGGGCCAAAAAGTCCTGCTTAAGGCCGTATTTGAGGGTACTCCGGGCCTCCTGGCGCAAGTGGGGAGTAGTTTCTAGATTCGCACGCTCACCGCGAGCAGTTTGAGTACTTGTGGGTCCGACATGGACTCCGAATGACAAAATTATGACCGTTTTAGTGAACATCTGTCCATTCTATGGCACTCCTTGAAAGTACTTCATTATTTCGTGTGCTATTTGCCTGAGTGCCCCAAAATTTCTTGTCCTCTATAGAGGAGATATCGTTTCCACATATATATTGTGAGCGCCAGAATGCCCTTTTCTTCTTGGCTTTCACGCGCATGAGTTACAAACATGCCATCCGCGAAAACAAGGAGAATAAGGCATATAGCCGCTGGATTTTCTTCAATTCTGACCAAATGAGATTGCTCGGATCATAGAGCATCTGCAGAAGGTATATTTGTCCCTACTAGGGGACTAATGTCTATAAGCAAAATAATCTCTCAATTTCCTTCAAAAGGAAGTGCCAATGGGTTGAAACTTATCGAAAACAATGACGAATGATGTTTTTGACTTTCGGGGCCAAAAGTCCTGCTTAAGGCCGATTTGAGGGTACTCCGGGCCTCTGGCGCAAGCGGGAGTTATTTCTAGATTTACGCTTCGCCATGAGCAGTTTGAGTATTTGTGGGTCCGACATGGACTTGAATGACAAAATTATGACCGTTTTAGTGAACATCTGTCCATTCTATGGCGATCCTTGAAACTACTTCATTTTCCGTGCGCTTTTTACCTAACCGCCCCAAAATTTCTTGTCCTCTATAGTGGAATATCGTTTCCACAAATATATTGACCGATGCCAGAATGCCCTTTTGCTCTTGGCTTTCACGCGCATGAGTTCAAACATGCCATCGGTAAAACAAGAAGAATAAGGCATATAGCCGCTCTTCAATTTACGGCCAAATGAGATTGCCCGGATCATAGAGCATCAGCAGAAAGGTACGTTTGTCCCTACCAGGGGGGCTAATGTCTATAAGCAACATAATCTCTCAAATTTCCTTCAAAAGGAAGTGCCAATGGGTTCAGAAACTTGTCTGAAAAACAGCGACGAATGATGTTCTTTGACTTTCAGGGATAAAAAGTCCTGCTTAAGGCTGTATTTGAGGGTACTCCGGGCCTCCTGGCGCAAGCGGGGAGTAGTTTCTAGATTCGCACGCTCACCGCGAGCAGTTTGAGTACTTGTGGGTCCGACACGGACTCCGAATGACAAAATTATGACCGTTTTAGTGAACATCTGTCCATTCTATGGCACTCCTTGAAAGTACTTCATTATTTCGTGTGCTATTTGCCTGAGTGCCCCAAAATTTCTTGTCCTCTATAGAGGAGATATCGTTTCCACATATATATTGACAGATGCTAGGAATGCCCTTTTGTTCTTGGCTTTCACGCGCATGAGTTACAGCATGCCATCCGGCGAAAACAAGGAGAATAAGGCATATAGCCGCTGGATTTTCTTCAATTCGTCCAAATGAGATTGCCGGATCATAGAGCATCTGCAGAAGGTATATTTGTCCCTACCAGAGGACTAATGTCTATAAGCAAAATAATCTCTCGAATTTTCCTTCAAAAGGAAGTGCCAATGGGTTCAGAAACTTGTCGAAAAAGCAATGACGAATGATGTTCTTTGACTTTCAGGGCCAAAAAGTCCTGCTTAAGGCCATATTTGAGGGTACTCCGGGCCTCCTGGCGCAAGCGGGGAGTTATTTCTAGATTCACACGCTCGCCGCGAGCAGTTTGAGTATTTGTGGGTCCGACATGGACTCCGAATGACAAAATTATGACCGTTTTAGTGAACATCTGTCCATTCTATGGCAGTCCTTGAAAGTACTTCATTTTCCCGTGCGCTTTTTGCCTAACCGCCCCAAAATTTCTTGTCCTCTATAGTGGAGATATCGTTTCCACAAATATATTGACCGATGCCAGGAATGCCCTTTTGTTCTTGGCTTTCACGCGCATGAGTTATAGCATGCCATCCGGCGAAAACAAGAAGAATAAGGCATATAGCCGCTCTTCAATTCTGACCAAATGAGATTGCCGGATCATAGAGCATCGCAGAAGGTACGTTTGTCCCTACCAGGGGGGCTAATGTCTATAAGCAACATAATCTCTCAAATTTCCTTCAAAAGGAAGTGCCAATGAGTTCAGAAACTTGTCTGAAAAAAGCGACGAATGATGTTCTTTGACTTTCAGGGCCAAAAAGTCCTGCTTAAGGCCGTATTTGAGGGTACTCCGGGCCTCCTGGCGCAAGCGGGGAGTAGTTTCTAGATTCGCACGCTCACCACGAGCAGTTTGAGTACTTGTGGGTCCGACATGGACTCCGAATGACAAAATTATGACCGTTTTAGTGAACATCTGTCCATTCTATGGCACTCCTTGAAAGTACTTCATTATTTCGTGTGCTATTTGCCTGAGTGCCCCAAAATTTCTTGTCCTCTATAGAGGAGATATCGTTTCCACATATATATTGACAGATGCCAGGAATGCCCTTCTCTTCTTGGCTTTCACGCGCATGAGTTACAAACATGCCATCCGTGAAAACAAGGAGAATAAGGCATATAGTCATTGGATTTTCTTCAATTTACTGACCAAATGAGATTGCTCGGATCATAGAGCATCTGCAGAAAGGTATATTTGTCCCTACTAGGGGGACTAGTGTCTATAAGCAAAATAATCTCTCGAATTTCCTTCAAAAGGAAGTGCCAATGGGTTCAGAAACTTGTCTGAAAACAGCGACGAATGATGTTTTTGACTTCGGGGCCAAAAGTCCTGCTTAAGGCAGATTTGAGGTACTCGGGCCTCTGGCGCAAGCGGGGAGTTATTTCTAGATTCGCACGCTCGCCGCGAGCAGTTTGAGTATTTGTGGGTCCGACATGGACTCCGAATGACAAAATTATGACCGTTTTAGTGAACATCTGTCCATTCTATGGCAGTCCTTGAAAGTACTTCATTTTCCCGTGCGCTTTTTGCTAACCGCCCCAAAATTTCTTGTCCTCTATAGTGGTGATATCGTTTCCACAAATATATTGACCGATGCCAGGAATGCCCTTTTGTTCTTGGCTTTCACGCGCATGAGTTACAGCATGCCATCCGGCGAAAACAAGGAGAATAAGGCATATAGCCGCTGGATTTTCTTCAATTTACGGCCAAATGAGATTGCTCGGATCATAGAGCATCTGCAGAAAGGTATATTTGTCCCTACTAGGGGGACTAATGTCTATAAGCAAAATAATCTCTCGAATTTCCTTCAAAAGGAAGTGCCAATGGGTTCAGAAACTTGTCTGAAAACAGCGACGAATGATGTTTTTGACTTTCAGGGCCAAAAAGTCCTGCTTAAGGCCGTATTTGAGGGTACTCCGGGCCTCCTGGCGCAAGCGGGGAGTTATTTCTAGATTCGCACGCTCGCCGCGAGCAGTTTGAGTATTTGTGGGTCCGACATGGACTCCGAATGACAAAATTATGACCGTTTTAGTGAACATCTGTCCATTCTATGGCAGTCCTTGAAACTACTTCATTTTCCCGTGCGCTTTTTACCTAACCGCCCCAAAATTTCTTGTCCTCTATAGTGGAGATATCGTTTCCACAAATATATTGACCGATGCCAGGAATGCCATTTTGCTCTTGGCTTTCACGCGCATGAGTTACAGCATGCCATCAGGCGAAAACAAGAAGAATAAGGCATATAGCCGCTCTTCAATTTACGGCCAAATGAGATTGCCCGGATCATAGAGCATCAGCAGAAAGGTACGTTTGTCCCTACCAGGGGGGCTAATGTCTATAAGCAACATAATCTCTCAAATTTCCTTCAAAAGGAAGTGCCAATGGGTTCAGAAACTTGTCTGAAAAACAGCGACGAATGATGTTCTTTGACTTTCAGGGATAAAAAGTCCTGCTTAAGGCTGTATTTGAGGGTACTCCGGGCCTCCTGGCGCAAGCGGGGAGTAGTTTCTAGATTTGCACGCTCACCGCGAGCAGTTTGAGTACTTGTGGGTCCGACACGGACTCCGAATGACAAAATTATGACCGTTTTAGTGAACATCTGTCCATTCTATGGCACTCCTTGAAAGTACTTCATTATTTCGTGTGCTATTTGCCTGAGTGCCCCAAAATTTCTTGTCCTCTATAGAGGAGATATCGTTTCCACATATATATTGACAGATGCTAGGAATGCCCTTTTGTTCTTGGCTTTCACGCGCATGAGTTACAGCATGCCATCCGGCGAAAACAAGGAGAATAAGGCATATAGCATTGGATTTTCTTCAATTTACCTCCAAATGAGATTGCCGGATCATAGAGCATCTGCAGAAGGTATATTTGTCCCTACCAGAGGACTAATGTCTATAAGCAAAATAATCTCTCGAATTTTCCTTCAAAAGGAAGTGCCAATGGGTTGAAACTTGTCGAAAAACAATGACGAATGATGTTCTTTGACTTTCGGGGCCAAAAGTCCCGCTTAAGGCCGATTTGAGGTACTCCGGGCCTCTGGCGCAAGCGGGAGTTATTTCTAGATTCGCACGCCGCCATGAGCAGTTTGAGTATTGTGGGTCCGACATGGACTCGAATGACAAAATTATGACCGTTTTAGTGAACATCTGTCCATTCTATGGCGTCCTTGAAACTACTTCATTTTCCGTCGCTTTTTACCTAACCGCCCCAAAATTTCTTGTCCTCTATAGTGGAGATATCGTTTCCACAAATATATTGACCGATGCAGGGAATGCCCTTTTGTTCTTGGCTTTCACGCGCATGAGTTACTGACATGCCATCGGTGAAAACAAGAAGAATAAGGCATATAGCCGCTCTTCAATTCTGACCAAATGAGATTGCCGGATCATAGAGCATCAGCAGAAAGGTACGTTTGTCCCTACCAGGGGGGCTAATGTCTATAAGCAACATAATCTCTCAAATTTCCTTCAAAAGGAAGTGCCAATGAGTTCAGAAACTTATCTGAAAAACAGCGACGAATGATGTTCTTTGACTTTCAGGGCCAAAAAGTCCTGCTTAAGGCCGTATTTGAGGGTACTCCGGGCCTCCTGGCGCAAGCGGGGAGTAGTTTCTAGATTCGCACGCTCACCGCGAGCAGTTTGAGTACTTGTGGGTCCGACATGGACTCCGAATGACAAAATTATGACCGTTTTAGTGAACATCTGTCCATTCTATGGCACTCCTTGAAAGTACTTCATTATTTCGTGTGCTATTTGCCTGAGTGCCCCAAAATTTCTTGTCCTCTATAGAGGAGATATCGTTTCCACATATATATTGACAGATGCCAGGAATGCCCTTTTGTTCTTGGCTTTCACGCGCATGAGTTACGGCATGCCATCCGTGAAAACAAGGAGAATAAGGCATATAGTCGCTGGATTTTCTTCAATTCTGACCAAATGAGATTGCTCGGATCATAGAGCATCTGCGAGAAGGTATATTTGTCCCTACTAGGGGACTAATGTCTATAAGCAAAATAATCTCTCAATTTCCTTCAAAAGGAAGTGCCAATGGGTTGAAACTTGTGCGAAAACAATGACGAATGATGTTTTTTGACTTTCGGGGCCAAAAGTCCTGCTTAAGGCCGATTTGAGGTACTCCGGGCCTCTGGCGCAAGCGGGAGTTATTTCTAGATTCGACGCTCGCCATGAGCAGTTTGAGTATTGTGGGTCCGACATGGACTCGAATGACAAAATTATGACCGTTTTAGTGAACATCTGTCCATTCTATGGCGTCCTTGAAAGTACTTCATTTTCCGTGCGCTTTTTGCTAACCGCCCCAAAATTTCTTGTCCTCTATAGTGGAGATATCGTTTCCACAAATATATTGACCGATGCCGAGAATGCCCTTTTGTTCTTGGCTTTCCGCGCGCATGAGTTCTGACATGCCATCCGTGAAAACAAGGAGAATAAGGCATATAGTCACTGGATTTTCTTCAATTTACGGCCAAATGAGATTGCCGGATCATAGAGCATCTGCAGAAGGTATATTTGTCCCTACTAGGGGACTAATGTCTATAAGCAAAATAATCTCTCAATTTCCTTCAAAAGGAAGTGCCAATGGGTTGAAACTTGTCAAAAACAATGATTTAATGATGTTTTTGACTTTCGGGGCCAAAAGTCCTGCTTAAGGCCGATTTGAGGGTACTCGGGCCTCTGGCGCAAGCGGGAGTTATTTCTAGATTCGCACGCGCATGAGCAGTTTGAGTATTTGTGGGTCCGACATGGACTTGAATGACAAAATTATGACCGTTTTAGTGAACATCTGTCCATTCTATGGCGATCCTTGAAACTACTTCATTTTCCGTGCGCTTTTTACCTAACCGCCCCAAAATTTCTTGTCCTCTATAGTGGAGATATCGTTTCCACAAATATATTGACCGATGCCAGAATGCCCTTTTGTTCTTGGCTTTCGCGCGCATGAGTTCTGACATGCCATCAAAGTGAAAACAAGAAGAATAAGGCATATAGCAGCTCTTCAATTCTGACCAAATGAGATTGCCGGATCATAGAGCATCGCAGAAGGTACGTTTGTCCCTACCAGAGGGCTAATGTCTATAAGCAACATAATCTCTCAAATTTCCTTCAAAAGGAAGTGCCAATGGGTTCAGAAACTTGTCTGAAAAACAGCGACGAATGATGTTCTTTGACTTTCAAGACCAAAAAGTCCTACTTAAGGCTGTATTTGAGGGTACTCTGGGCCTCCTGGCGCAAGCGGGGAGTAGTTTCTAGATTCGCACGCTCACCGCGAGCAGTTTGAGTACTTGTGGGTCCGACACGGACTCCGAATGACAAAATTATGACCGTTTTAGTGAACATCTGTCCATTCTATGGCACTCCTTGAAAGTACTTCATTATTTCGTGTGCTATTTGCCTGAGTGCCCCAAAATTTCTTGTCCTCTATAGAGGAGATATCGTTTCCACATATATATTGACAGATGCTAGGAATGCCCTTTTGTTCTTGGCTTTCACGCGCATGAGTTACAGCATGCCATCCGGCGAAAACAAGGAGAATAAGGCATATAGCCGCTGGATTTTCTTCAATTTACGGCCAAATGAGATTGCCCGGATCATAGAGCATCTGCAGAAAGGTATATTTGTCCCTACCAGGGGGACTAATGTCTATAAGCAAAATAATCTCTCGAATTTCCTTCAAAAGGAAGTGCCAATGGGTTCAGAAACTTGTCTGAAAAACAGCGACGAATGATGTTCTTTGACTTTCAGGGCCAAAAAGTCCTGCTTAAGGCCGTATTTGAGGGTACTCCGGGCCTCCTGGCGCAAGCGGGGAGTTATTTCTAGATTCGCACGCTCGCCGCGAGCAGTTTGAGTATTTGTGGGTCCGACATGGACTCCGAATGACAAAATTATGACCGTTTTAGTGAACATCTGTCCATTCTATGGCAGTCCTTGAAAGTACTTCATTTTCCCGTGCGCTTTTTGCCTAACCGCCCCAAAATTTCTTGTCCTCTATAGTGGAGATATCGTTTCCACAAATATATTGACCGATGCCAGGAATGCCCTTTTGTTCTTGGCTTTCACGCGCATGAGTTACAGCATGCCATCAGGCGAAAACAAGAAGAATAAGGCATATAGCCGCTCTTCAATTTATGGCCAAATGAGATTGCCCGGATCATAGAGCATCAGCAAAAAGGTACGTTTGTCCCTACCAGGGGGGCTAATGTCTATAAGCAACATAATCTCTCAAATTTCCTTCAAAAGGAAGTGCCAATGGGTTGAAACTTATCGAAAAAACAATGACGAATGATGTTCTTTGACTTTCGGGGCCAAAAGTCTGCTTAAGGCCGTGTTGAGGGTACTCCGGGCCTCCTGGCGCAAGCGGGGAGTAGTTTCTAGATTCGCACGCTCACCGCGAGCAGTTTGAGTAATTGTGGGTCCGACACGGACTCCGAATGACAAAATTATGACCGTTTTAGTGAACATCTGTCCATTCTATGGCACTCCTTGAAAGTACTTCATTATTTGGGGCCGGGGAAAAAGGGGAAAAAAATTTTTTTTGGGGGAAAAAAAGGGGGGGTTCCTTGGAATTTAAAAAAATTTTAAAAAACCCAAAATTTTTGAAAATTTTTTAAAAAAGGAAAAAAAAAAAGGGAGAATTAAAAACAAAAAAAAAAAGGGCCAAAAAACCCCAAAAACCTTGAAACCCAAAATTTGGCAAATTTTTTTTTTTTTTAAAAAAAAGGAAGAAAAAAAAGGGGAATTTGGGCCCCAAAAGGGATTAAAAAGGGATTTCCAAAAAAAAAATTTAAAAACCCAAAAAAATTCCCGGGAAAAACTTAAAAAAAAAAAAAAAAAAAGGGGGAAAACCATTGGGGGGTTTTTTGGGGAAACCCAAAACCCCCCCCCAAAAAAGGGAAAAAAAAAGGGGTCCCAAAAAATTTTAAATTTCCCAAATTCCCCCCCCGGGGGGGGGGGGAAAAAAAATTTTTCCCCAAAAAAAAAAAAAGGGGGGGGTTTTCCCTTTTTTTGGGGGGGGGGGGCCCCCCCCCCCCCCCCAAAAGGGGGGCCCCCCCGGGGGGGGCCCCAATTTGGGGGGGGGGGGGAAAAAAAGGGGCCCCCAAAACCCCCCCCCCCCTTTTTTGGGGGTTAAACCCCCCCAAAATTTTCCCCAAAAAACCCCCCGGGGGGTCCCTTTAACCGGGTGGGGTTTTCCCCCCCCGGGGGGGCCCCCCCAAAAGGGGCCTTTTTTCCCCCAAAAGGGGGAAAAAAATTTTGGGGGAAAAAACCCAAGGGGGAAAACCCGGGAAAAAGGGGGGGAAAATTTAATTCCCCAAAAAAAAGGGGGGGGGTTTAAACCTTTTTTCCCCGGGGGCCCACCAATTTTTGGGGGGGTTTTTTTTGGGTTTTTTTTTCCCCCCCCGGGGGGAACTTTTCCCTTTTTAAAACCCCTTTTAAAAATTTTTTTGGGGGGGGGGCCCCTTTGGTTTTTAATTGGGCCGGGGGTTTTTGGGGGGTTTCCCGGTTTTAAACTTGGGCCCCCTTGGGAAGGTGGGGTTTGGGAAATTTTTCTTTTCTTGGGTTTTAAAAACCGGTAAGGGGGGTTTTTTCCCCTTGGGGGGGGTTTTTTGGGGGGGGTTTTTTGGGGGGGCCCCTTTTCCTTTTTTTCTTTTGGGGGGGTTTTCCCCAAATTTTGGGGGGGAAAGGGGGTTTTTGGGGGGTTGGGTTTTTTTTCCCCTTTTTTTGGGTTGGGGCCAAAATTTTTAAAAATTTTTTTTTTTGGGGGGGGAAACCCAATTTTTTTTTTAAAAGGGGTTTTGGGGGGGGGTTTTTTTTCCCGGTTTTTTTTGGGGCCAAAAATTGTTGAAAAAAAAAAAAAACCCCCTTTTTCCCCGGGGTTTGGCCCTTTAAAAAAAAAGGGGGTGGTTTGGGGGGTTTTTAAAAAAAATTTTTTTTGGGGTTTTTTTGGGTTTTTTAAAAAAAATTTTTGGGAAAAAAAAATTCCCAAGGGAAAAAAAAAAGGTTTGGGGTTTTGGGGAGTTTTTTTTTTTTGGGGGGGCCCTTTTTAAAAATTTTTTTAAAAAAAACCCCGGTTTTAAGGGGTTTTTTTTTTAGCTTTTTTTTTTGGGGGTTTTTGGGGGGGGGGAAATTCCCCCTTTTCCCCAAAAAAAAAAAAAAAAAAAAAAAAAAACCCAAATTTGGAGGAAAAATTGGAAAATTTTTTTTTTAAAAAAAGGGAAACTTTTAAAATTCCAAAAGGGGGCCCAAAATTTTTTTAAAAAGGAAAAAAAAAAAAAAAAAAAATTAAAAAAAATTTTTTTAAAAAAAACCCCGGGGTTTTTGGGTTAAAACCCAAGGAAAAAAAATAAAAAAAAATTTTTAAAACCAAAGGGGGTTTTTTCCAAAGGGGAAAAATTTTTGGGGTTTTTGGAAAAAAAATTTTAAAAAAAAAAAATTTTGGGTTTTGGGGGTTTTTTTTAAAAAATTTGGAAGGGTTTTGGGGTTTTTTTTTTTAAAAACCCAAAAAGTCCATTCTATGGCGTCCTTGAAAGTACTTCATTTTCCGCGCGCTTTTGCCTAACCGCCCCAAAATTTCTTGTCCTCTATAGTGGAGATATCGTTTCCACAAATATATTGACCGATGCCAGGAATGCCCTTTTGTTCTTGGCTTTCACGCGCATGAGTTACAACATGCAATCCGGTGAAAACAAGAAGAATAAGGCATATAGCCGCTCTTCAATTTACGGCCAAATGAGATTGCCCGGATCATAGAGCATCAGCAGAAAGGTACGTTTGTCCCTACCAGGGGGGCTAATGTCTATAAGCAACATAATCTCTCAAATTTCCTTCAAAAGGAAGTGCCAATGGGTTCAAACTTGTCTCAAAAACAATGATTTAATGATGTTCTTTGACTTTCAGGCCAAAAGTCCTGCTTAAGGTCAGATTTGAGGGTACTCGGCCTCCTGGCGCAAGCGGGAGTAGTTTTAGATTCGCACGCCACCACGAGCAGTTTGAGTACTTGTGGGTCCAACACGGACCAATGACAAAATTATGACCGCTTTAGTGAACATCTGTCCATTCTATGGCACTCCTTGAAAGTACTTCATTATTTCGTGTGCTATTTGCCTGAGTGCCCCAAAATTTCTTGTCCTCTATAGAGGAGATATCGTTTCCACATATATATTGACAGATGCCAGGAATGCCCTTTTGTTCTTGGCTTTCACGCGCATGAGTTACAAAGATGCCATCCGTGAAAACAAGGAGAATAAGGCATATAGTCACTGGATTTTCTTCAATTTACGCCAAATGAGATTGCCTTGATCATAGAGCATCCGCAGAAGGTATATTTGTCCCTACCAGGGGACTAATGTCTATAAGCAAAATAATCTCTCGAATTTCCTTCAAAAGGAAGTGCCAATGGGTTCAAACTTGTCCTCAAAAACAATGATTTAATGATGTTTTGACTTTGTAGGCCAAAAGTCCTGCTTAAGGCCATATTTGAGGGTACTGGCCTCTGGCCAAGGGAGTAGTTTCTAGATTCGCATGCTCGCCATGAGCAGTTTGAGTATTTGTGGGTCCGACATGGACTCAATGACAAAATTATGACCGCTTTAGTGAACATCTGTCCATTCTATGGCGCTCCTTGAAAGTACTTCATTTTCCGTGCGCGCTTTTGCCTAGCCGCCCCAAAATTTCTTGTCCTCTATAGTGGAGATATCGCTTCCACAAATATATCGACCGATGCCAGAATGCCCTTTTGTTCTTGGCTTTCACGCGCATGAGTTACAAAGATGCCATCCGCGAAAACAAGAAGAATAAGGCATATAGTGGATTTTCTTCAATTTACTGCCAAATGAGATTGCCTTGATCATAGAGCATCCGCAGAAGGTACGTTTGTCCCTACCGGGGGCTAATGTCTATTAGCAACATAATCTCTCAAATTTCCTTCAAAAGGAAGTGCCAATGGGTTCGTAAACTTGTCCAAAAAACAGCGATTTAATGATGTTCTTTGACTTTCGGGGCCAAAAGCCCTACTTAAGGTCAGATTTGAGGGTACTCGGGCCTCCCGGGCAAGCGGGAGTAGTTTCTAGATTCGCACGCCATCGCGAGCAGTTTGAGTACTTGTGGGTCCGACACGGACTCCGAATGACAAAATTATGACCATTTTAGTGAACATCTCTCCATTCTATGGCACTCCTTGAAAGTACTTCATTATTTCGTGTGCTATTTGCCTGAGTGCCCCAAAATTTCTTGTCCTCTATAGAGGAGATATCGTTTCCACATATATATTGATAGATGCCAGAATGCCCTTTTGTTCTTGGCTTTCACGCCGCATGAGTTACAAAGATGCCATCCGTGAAAACAAGGAGAATAAGGCATATACGCTGGATTTTCTTCAATTTAACCAAATGAGATCGCTTGATCATAGAGCATCCGCAGAAGGTATATTTTCCCTACCAGGGGACTAATGTCTATAAGCAAAATAATAATCTCTCAATTTCCTTCAAAAGGAAGTGCCAATGGGTTCGTAAACTTGACTCCGACAAAAAATAGCGATTTAATGATGTTCTTTGACTTTCAGAATGCCTTTTTTCTTGGGCAAAAAGTCCCGCTTAAGGTCGATTTGAGGGTATCATAGAGCATCCGCAAAGGGAGTATTTGTAGATACCGGGGCTAATGTCTATAAGCAACAATGACAAAATTATGTCCGCTTTAGTGAACATCTCCATTCTATGGCGTCCTTGAAAGTACCTCATTTTCCAAAGGCGCTTTTTAACCACCCCAAAATTTCTTGTCCTCTATAGTGGAGATATCGCTTCCACAAATATATGACCAATGCCAGAATGCCCTTTTCTTGGCTTTCACGCCGATGAGTTATAGCATGCCATCCGCGAAAACAAGAAGAATAAGGCATATAGTCAGCTTTCTTCAATTTACGGCCAAATGATGATCATAGAGCATCGCAGAAGGTACGTTTGTCCCTACCAGGGGCTAATGTCTATAAGCAACATAATCTCTCAAATTTCCTTCAAAAGGAAGTGCCAATGGGTTCGTAAACTTTTAATGATGTTCTTTGACTTTCCGGGCCAAAAGTCTTAAGGCGTTGATTTGAGGGTACTCCGATACTCCCGCGCAAGCGGGAGTAGTTTCTAGATTCGCATGCTCACCGCGAGCAGTTTGAGTACTTGTGGGTCCGACACGGACCAATGACAAAATTATGACCGCTTTAGTGAACATCTGTCCATTCTATGGCACTCCTTGAAAGTACTTCATTATTTCGTGCTTTTTGCCGAGTGTCCCAAAATTTCTTGTCCTCTATCGAGGAGATATCGCTTCCACATATATATTGACAGATGCCGTGAATGCCCTTTTGTTCTTGGCTTTCACGCCGCATGAGTTACATCATGCCATCCGCGAAAACAAGGAGAATAAGGCATATAGTCAGCTGGATTTTCTTCAATTTACGACCAAATGAGATCGCCTTGATCATAGAGCATCTCAGAGAAAGGTATATTTCTCCCTACCGGGGGCTAATGTCTATTAGCATCATAATCTCTCAAATTTCCTTCAAAAGGAAGTGCCAATGGGTTCAGAAACTTGTCTGAAAAACAGCAACGAATGATGTTCTTTGACTTTCAGGGCCAAAAAGTCCTGCTTAAGGCCGTATTTGAGGGTACTCCGGGCCTCCTAGCGCAAGCGGGGAGTAGTTTCTAGATTCACACGCTCACCGCGAGCAGTTTGAGTACTTGTGGGTCCGACACGGACTCCGAATGACAAAATTATGTCCGTTTTAGTGAACATCTGTCCATTCTATGGCAGTCCTTGAAAGTACTTCATTTTCCAGTGCGCTTTTTGCCTAACCACCCCAAAATTTCTTGTCCTCTATAGTGGAGATATCGTTTCCACAAATATATTGACCAATGCCAGGAATGCCCTTTTTCTTGGCTTTCACGCGCATGAGTTACAGCATGCCATCCGGCGAAAACAAGAAGAATAAGGCATATAGCCGCTCTTCAATTTACGGCCAAATGACATTGCCCGATCATAGAGCATCAGCAGAAAGGTACGTTTGTCCCTACCAGGGGGGCTAATGTCTATAAGCAACATAATCTCTCAAATTTCCTTCAAAAGGAAGTGCCAATGGGTTCAGAAACTTGTCCAAAAAATGATTTAATGATGTTCTTTGACTTTCAGGCCAAAAAGTCCCGCTTAAGGCCGATTTGAGGGTACTCGATACTCCCTGGCGCAAGCGGGAGTAGTTTCTAGATTCGCATGCTCACCGCGAAAGCAGTTTGAGTACTTGTGGGTCCGACACGGACCAATGACAAAATTATGACCGCTTTAGTGAACATCTGTCCATTCTATGGCACTCCTTGAAAGTACTTCATTATTTCGTGCTTTTGCCCGAGTGTCCTAAAATTTCTTGTCCTCTATCGAGGAGATATCGCTTCCACATATATATTGATGATGCCAGAATGCCCTTTTGTTCTTGGCTTTCACGCCGCATGAGTTACATCATGCCATCCGTGAAAACAAGGAGAATAAGGCATATAGCCGCTGGATTTTCTTCAATTTACGGCCAAATGAGATTGCCCGGATCATAGAGCATCTGCAGAAAGGTATATTTCTCCCTACCAGGGGGGGCTAATGTCTATTAGCAACATAATCTCTCAAATTTCCTTCAAAAGGAAGTGCCAATGGGTTCAGAAACTTGTCTGAAAAACAGCAACGAATGATGTTCTTTGACTTTCAGGGCCAAAAAGTCCTGCTTAAGGCCGTATTTGAGGGTACTCCGGGCCTCCTAGCGCAAGCGGGGAGTAGTTTCTAGATTCACACGCTCACCGCGAGCAGTTTGAGTACTTGTGGGTCCGACACGGACTCCGAATGACAAAATTATGACCGTTTTAGTGTACATCTGTCCATTCTATGGCACTCCTTGAAAGTACTTCATTATTTCGTGTGCTATTTGCCTGAGTGCCCCAAAATTTCTTGTCCTCTATAGAGGAGATATCGTTTCCACATATATATTGACAGATGCCAGGAATGCCCTTTTGTTCTTGGCTTTCACGCCGCATGAGTTACAAAGATGCCATCCGTGAAAACAAGGAGAATAAGGCATATACCGCTGGATTTTCTTCAATTTACGGCCAAATGAGATTGCCCGGATCATAGAGCATCTGCAGAGAGGTATATTTTTCCCTACCAGGGGGACTAATGTCTATAAGAAAAATAATCTCTCGAATTTCCTTCAAAAGGAAGTGCCAATGGGTTCAGAAACTTGTCTGAAAAATAGCGATTTAATGATGTTCTTTGACTTTCGTACAAAAGTCCCGCTTAAGGTCGATTTGAGGGTACTCCGGGCCTCTGGCGCAAGCGGGAGTATTTTCTAGATTCGACGACGCCATGAAAGCAGTTTGAGTATTTGTGGGTCCGACATGGACTCAATGACAAAATTATGTCCGCTTTAGTGAACATCTGTCCATTCTATGGCGTCCTTGAAAGTACTTCATTTTCCAAAGGCGCTTTTGCCTAACCACCCCAAAATTTCTTGTCCTCTATAGTGGAGATATCGCTTCCACAAATATATTGACCAATGCCAGAATGCCCTTTTCTTGGCTTTCACGCCGCATGAGTTACAAAGATGCCATCCGTAAAAACAGAAGAATAAGGCATATAGCCGCTCTTCAATTTACGGCCAAATGACATTGCCCGATCATAGAGCATCAGCAGAAAGGTACGTTTGTCCCTACCAGGGGGGCTAATGTCTATAAGCAACATAATCTCTCAAATTTCCTTCAAAAGGAAGTGCCAATGGGTTGTAAACTTGTCCGAAAAACAATGATTTAATGATGTTCTTTGACTTTCAGGGCCAAAAAGTCCTGCTTAAGGCCGTATTTGAGGGTACTCCGATACTCCTGGCGCAAGCGGGGAGTAGTTTCTAGATTCGCATGCTCACTGCGAGCAGTTTGAGTACTTGTGGGTCCGACACGGACTCCGAATGACAAAATTATGACCGTTTTAGTGAACATCTGTCCATTCTATGGCACTCCTTGAAAGTACTTCATTATTTCGTGTGCTTTTTGCCTGAGTGTCCCAAAATTTCTTGTCCTCTATCGAGGAGATATCGTTTCCACATATATATTGACAGATGCCAGGAATGCCCTTTTGTTCTTGGCTTTCACGCGCATGAGTTACATCATGCCATCCGGCGAAAACAAGGAGAATAAGGCATATAGCCGCTGGATTTTCTTCAATTTACGGCCAAATGAGATTGCCCGGATCATAGAGCATCTGCAGAAAGGTATATTTCTCCCTACCAGGGGGGGCTAATGTCTATTAGCAACATAATCTCTCAAATTTCCTTCAAAAGGAAGTGCCAATGGGTTCAGAAACTTGTCTAAAAAACAGAACGAATGATGTTCTTTGACTTTCAGGGCCAAAAAGTCCTGCTTAAGTCCGTATTTGAGGGTACTCCGGGCCTCCTGGCGCAAGCGGGGAGTAGTTTCTAGATTCGCACGGTCACCGCAAGCAGTTTGAGTACTTGTGGGTCCGACATGGACTCCGAATGACAAAATTATGACCGTTTTAGTGAACATCTGTCCATTCTATGGCACTCCTTGAAAGTACTTCATTATTTCGTGTGCTATTTGCCTGAGTGCCCCAAAATTTCTTGTCCTCTATAGAGGAGATATCGTTTCCACATATATATTGACAGATGCCAGGAATGCCCTTTTGTTCTTGGCTTTCACGCGCATGAGTTACAGCATGCCATCCGGCGAAAACAAGGAGAATAAGGCATATAGCCGCTGGATTTTCTTCAATTTACGGCCAAATGAGATTGCCCGGATCATAGAGCATCTGCAGAAAGGTATATTTGTCCCTACCAGGGGGACTAATGTCTATAAGCAAAATAATCTCTCGAATTTCCTTCAAAAGGAAGTGCCAATGGGTTCAGAAAATTGTCCGAAAAATAGCGATTTAATGATGTTCTTTGACTTTCGGGGCCAAAAGTCCTACTTAAGGTCAGATTTGAGGGTACTCCGGCCTCCGGCGTAAGGGAGTATTTTCTAAATTCGACGTCCGCAATGAAAGCAGTTTGAGTATTTGTGGGTCCGACATGGACTCAATGACAAAATTATGACCGCTTTAGTGAACATCTGTCCATTCTATGGCGTCCTTGAAAGTACTTCATTTTCCCGTGCGCTTTTTGCCTAACCGCCCCAAAATTTCTTGTCCTCTATAGTGGAGATATCGTTCCATATATATATATTGACCGATGCCAGGAATGCCCTTTTGTTCTTGGCTTTCACGCGCATGAGTTACAAAGATGCCATCAAAGTAAAACAAGAAGAATAAGGCATATAGTCGCTCTTCAATTTACGGCCAAATGAGATTGCCTTGATCATAGAGCATCGCAGAAGGTACGCTTGTCCCTACCAGGGGGCTAATGTCTATAAGCAACATAATCTCTCAAATTTCCTTCAAAAGGAAGTGCCAATGGGTTCGTAAAATTGTCCAAAAAGCAATGATTTAATGATGTTCTTTGACTTTCAGGGCAAAAAGCCCCGCTTAAGGCCGATTTGAGGGTACCGGCCTCTGGCGCAAGCGGGAGTAGTTTCTAGATTCGACGCCACCGCGAAAGCAGTTTGAGTACTTGTGGGTCCGACACGGACCAATGACAAAACTATGACCGCTTTAGTGTACATCCGTCCATTCTATGGCACTCCTTGAAAGTACTTCATTATTTCGTGTCCTATTTGCCTGAGTGCCCCAAAATTTCTTGTCCTCTATAGAGGAGGTATCGTTTCCACATATATATTGACAGATGCCAGGAATGCCATTTTGTTCTTGGCTTTCACGCGCATGAGTTACAACATGCCATCCGTGAAAACAAGGAGAATAAGGCATATAGTCACTGGATTTTCTTCAATTTACGCCAAATGAGATCGCCTTGATCATAGAGCATCCGCAGAAGGTACGCTTGTCCCTACCAGGGGACTAATGTCTCTAAGCAAAATAATCTCTCGAATTTCCTTCAAAAGGAAGTGCCAATGGGTTGAGACACTTGTCCAAAAAACAATGATTTAATGATGTTCTTTGACTTCTGGGCCAAAAACTCCGCTTAAGGCCGATTTGAGGGTACTATGGGCCTCTGGCGCAAGCGGGAGTTATTTCTAGATTCGCACGCCGCCATGAAAGCAGTTTGAGTATTTGTGGGTCCGACATGGACTCAATGACAAAATTATGACCGCTTTAGTGAACATCTGTCCATTCTTTGGCGGTCCTTGAAAGTACTTCATTTTCCCGCGCTTTTGCCTAACCGCCCAAAATTTCTTGTCCTCTATAGTGGAGATATCGCTTCCACAAATATATTGACCGATGCCAGAATGCCCTTTTGTTCTTGGCTTTCACGCGCATGAGTTACAAAGATGCCATCAAAGTAAAACAAGAAGAATAAGGCATATAGCCGCTCTTCAATTTACGGCCAAATGAGGTTGCCGGATCATAGAGCATCGCAGAAGGTACGCTTGTCCCTACCAGGGGGCTAATGTCTATAAGCAACATAATCTCTCAAATTTCCTTCAAAAGGAAGTGCCAATGGGTTCGTAAACTTGTCCAAAAACAATGACGAATGATGTTCTTTGACTTTCGGCCAAAAGTCCTGCTTAAGGCCATATTTGAGGGTACTCCGGGCCTCTGGCGCAAGCGGGAGTAGTTTTAGATTCGCACGCCACCATGAAAGCAGTTTGAGTACATGTGGGTCCGACACGGACCAATGACAAAATTATGACCGCTTTAGTGAACATCCGTCCATTCTATTTGCTCGAGTGCCCTAAAATTTCTCGTCCTCTATAGAGGAGATATCGCTTCCACATATATATTGACCGATGCTGTGAATGCCCTTTTGTTCTTGGCATTCACGCCGCATGAGTTACAAAGATGCCATCCGTGAAAACAAGGAGAATAAGGCATATAGCCGCTGGATTTTCTTCAATTTACGGCCAAATGAGATCGCCGGATCATAGAGCATCCGCAGAAGGTACGTTTGTCCCTACCAGGGGGCTAATGTCTATAAGCAACATAATCTCTCAAATTTCCTTCAAAAGGAAGTGCCAATGGGTTCAGAAACTTGTCTGAAAAACAGCGACGAATGATGGTCTTTGACTTTTAGGGCCAAAAAGTCCTGCTTAATGCTGAATTTGAGGGTACTCCAGGCCTCCAGGCGCAAGCGGGGAGTATATTTTGGATTCACGCGCTCGCCGCAAGCAGTTTGAATACTAATGGGTCCGACACAGACTCCGAATGACAAAATTATGACCGTTTTAGTGAACATCTGTCCATTCTATGGCAGTCCTTGAAAGTACTTTTGCCTAAGTGCCCCAAAATTTTCTCGTGCGCTTTTTGCCTAAGTGCCCCAAAATTTCTTGTCCTCTATAGAAGAGATATCGTTTCCACATATATATTGACCGATGCCAGGAACGCCCTTTTGTTCTTGGCTTTCACGCCGCATGAGTTACAAAGATGCCATCCGCGAAAACAAGGAGAATAAGGCATATAGTCACTGGATTTTCTTCAATTTACTACCAAATGAGATTTCCTGATCATAGAGCATCCGCAGAAGGTACGTTTGTCCCTACCAGGGGACTAATGTCTATAAGCAACATAATCTCTCAAATTTCCTTCAAAAGGAAGTGCCAATGGGTTCGTAAACTTGTTTGAAAAACAATGATTTAATGATGTTCTTTGACTTCTGGGCCAAAAGTCCTGCTTAAGGCCGATTTGTGGGTACTGGCCTCTTTGCGCAAGCGGGAGTATTTTCTAGATTCGCACACTCGCCATGAAAGCAGTTTGAGTATTTGTGGGTCCGACATGGACTCAATGACAAAATTATGACTGTTTTAGTGAACATCTGTCCATTCTATGGCGTCCTTGAAAGTACTTCATTTTCCGTGCGCTTTTTGCCTAACCGCCCCAAAATTTCTTGTCCTCTATAGTGGAGATATCGCTTCCACGATATATCGACCGATGCCAGAATGCCCTTTTGTTCTTGGCTTTCACGCGCATGAGTTACAAAGATGTCATCCGTGAAAACAAGAAGAATAAGGCATATAGCCGCTCTTCAATTTACGCCAAATGAGATTGCTTCGATCATAGAGCATCCGCAGAAGGTACGTTTGTCCCTACCAGGGGGCTAATGTCTATAAGCAACATAATCTCTCGAATTTCCTTCAAAAGGAAGTGCCAATAGGTTCGTAAACTTGTCTCAAAAACAACGACGAATGATGTTCTGTGACTTTCGTGGCCAAAAGTCCCGCTTAAGGCTGAATTTGAGGGTACTCCGGCCTCCAGCGCAAGCGGGAGTATTTTTGATTCATGGGCTCTCCGCGAGCAGTTTGAATACTTACGGTCCGACACGGACCAATGACAAAATTATGACCGCTTTAGTGAACAACTGTCCAATCTATGGCGCCTTGAAAGTACTTCATTTTCTCGTGTGCTTTTTGCCTAAGTGCCCTAAAATTTCTTGTCCTCTATAGAGGAGATATCGCTTCCACATATATATCGACCGATGCCAGAACGCCCTTTTGTTCTTGGCTTTCACGCCGCATGAGTTACAAAGATGCCATCCGTGAAAACAAGGAGAATAAGACATATAGTCACTGGATTTTCTTCAATTTACGCTAAATGAGATCGCCTTGATCATAGAGCATCTACAGAAGGTACGCTTGTCCCTACCAGGGGGCTAATGTCTATAACTAACATAATCTCTCAAATTTCCTTCAAAAGGAAGTGCTAACGGTTCGTATAACTTGTCGAAAAACAATGATTTAATGATGTTCTTTGACTTCCATGGCCAAAAAGTCCTGCTTAAGACCGTATTTGTGGGTACTCCGGGCCTTTTAGCGCAAGCGGGGAGTATTTTCTAGATTCGCACACTCGCCGCGAGCAGTTTGAGTATTTGTGGGTCCGACATGGACTCCGAATGACAAAATTATAACTGTTTTAGTGAACATCTGTCCATTCTATGGCAGGCCTTGAAAGTACTTCATTTTCCCGGGCGCTTTTTGCCTAACCGCCCCAAAATTTCTTGTCCTCTATAGTGAAGATATCGTTTCCACATATATATTGATGAGGACATGACTACCTTGGATAAGACCAAAAATATTGCATACATGCATATTTGTCAGGTGATTTCTAGTGCAAACTATTCAATAATATATTTATGTTATCCAGAACAAAAATACTTCACATACTTTTGTGTTTTATCTAATTGCAGGTGTATGGGACATTTGTACAATCCACATATGAAGATAAGGGAAAATGAGAAGTTTAGGTGCTGTTCAAAAAGTCTTCTCACGTCACTTTTGGGCCAAGAGAAGATAGAGTCCAAGTTTCTCACATTGTGGATTCAGATTCAGACTGCACAGACATACCTGACTCAAAACGCCAACAAGTTTTTCATATAGACTCCGAATTGGGTGATTCTTTTTTTGTTGGAAAGCAGATTTCATGCTCTTTCCAGCACAGTTGGAATCACCTTAAAATCCGTCCGGAGCATTGAGTTATGAATGAAACAATCTGACGCTGCACCAGAATCCGAGTCAAACTACAAGTCCAAAGGTGTTACGTCACCTCCACTTGAGCCCATTGGCCTTGTACGACCTAGGGTAAGTTTTAGGCTGCCTTGGGACGTCCTCCCACCTCCTTGACCGCCACCCTTGCTCCTATATAAGTAGATCCATCTAGTAGCTTTTCTCTTGGGATTTATTTAGTTAAAGTTAGCCATTGCAACTTCGTACTTCGCTTGTGTCCAACGACTGCACCAAGACCGCTTACGGATCCCCACCTTTATCAATACTTCATACATACCGCAATATTCAGATTGCTTTTATCATATTCTTGCTTGTTCTTCGATTGCTTGCAGGAATAGACCTTCGTGGTCGTTGATCGTGTCTCCGCGTGGTCAATAACCTCTCGGAGTTGGTTTAGCGATTGCTAAGGCGCAACGTCATGCACGCTTGTAGTCGGATCACAAAGTCATCTTCACCAAATCAATAGTTATCATCTCATTGAAAGATCGGGACACCCCGCCTATCAAGTGGTATCGTTTTCGGAGTTGCTCGTGAGATTTTCCAGTTTTTCATAGTTTAGATTGCATCCGCTCATTCATACCTACAGTCCATGAAAAAGCCACAAAAAATTTAGATTTGTTCATCCTTTATCCAAGCCACCGAGCCTTTTGCAATTTTCTATTCATTGCTTGCATAGTTGAATTATCGGTTGCATCGCCGTGTGGCTTGCTGGTCTTAGTGTCTAGTTCCTTTAGAGTTTCGAGTTCTGTTCACATTAGTCACGCCGCCGCTGCATCATTATCCTTCCGCTGTCCACCATCCCATCCATTAATTTTTCACCACGTATACGACTGCTCATTGTCATAATCATAGTTGAGGTCATTCACATCTTCGCCGATCCAATCTGCATCTTATCTAGTTTGTCTTGGAAAGAGGGAGAAAAAGAGAGAAAAAAGAGAGAAAAAAAGAAAAGAGAGAGAAGAAAAGAAAAAAGCGTGAGGAAAAAAGAGAGAAGAAAAAAATCGGATCTATCTAGAATCAATCTCGTACCGAATTCAGATTAGAATCTGTTTTTCGCCTGCTCAAGTAAAACAGGTGTATCTTCCTCATACGAAGTCCGTTTTGGCCCGTGAGTACTCAAAGTGAAGCTAGCGACGAGCCGCATGTAAATAGTTGTAGAAGCTAGTTCAATATTTGCCACCTCAAAATCGGCTTCTAAATAGGTCTTTTGCCCTCAAGTTCGTGAACACAGCTTGTTCCAATTTTGCGTGCCAGTTTAGAATTCTTTGACACCTCATATCAACTCGAATCGAGTGATTCTTTTGCATTGGAAAGCTTGAGTTAGTAGCATTCTTTGCTAGACTTTATCAGAAAATTGGCTCAAACTTTTCAAGAGGAAAATTGAGAGAGAGTTGTTGTATGTCCCGCTTGGTAGTTGTTTTTCATCATTATCTTCACTACCGCAGGATCTTCACTTATATCTTGCTGTCAAGAGCTACTTAGTATCCTTCATTGATGCTAGTTGTGCTACGCCGTGACCTCATTAGTGTTCTAGGCTCGCGTCTCTAGTCCGGTCTAGCCTAGGACCAAGACAAGATCTGTCGTTGAGCGCTTATTCAACATTGCATCTTTGAATTGATTATTGCTATATTTTTGCTACCATATATAGCCAACCCAGCTCCACATATTTCTACATCATGTATACGAACGCCCCCCGCAATCGCTTTACTCAATATTCAGAGTTACTTGACACCGCTGGTTGCCGATCACCATCACGCATGGTAAGAACTTGTAAGACATTGATATTTGCTTTATCGTGAGCGCTTTTACCACCACATACTAGTAGTTATAGGAACATTATTTTGGATTTTGTTTCTTGTTCTACTAATCATGACAGGATCCAGAGTCAATTCATGGGCTTTGTCGATCATGGAGACATGCCACCACCTATGCAAATACCACAACCGCCACGAGAGGTGCATAAACATCCAAATACACATGATCAGGTTCATGTGTCTATACCACCATTTAATGGCCGTTTTAGACCTGCTTTATATATTGAATGGGAGTCGACATAAATAATATATTTGCTTCCCATAATTTTGATGAACATAAATAAGTTACGGCCATGTTGGTTCTTTCACCGGTTATGCTCTAGTTTGGTGGAGTGAATATTGTCTGCTACACCCTGATTATGTACCTAATACTTGGGATGATTTAAAACATGTCATGAGAGATAGATTCATCGATGTTTATTATACTCGTGGCATGATTAAAAAAATGGAACATTTAAAACAAGTTAGTGACACCGTAACAAAATATTATGATGATTTACAAACTACCTTGTTGCACTCATTCTTAGAAGAAAGTGAAGAAGATTTTATGGATAGATTTTGGGGAGGATTAAACCATAATATTCAGGAGATACTAATTCATGAAGAGTGTTACCCTATGGACCATTTGTTTCATCTTGCTTGCAAAGCTGAACAGGAAATAAAATGACGTGTTGCCCTGCTTTGAAAACTGCTATGCGTACTCGTTGGGTTCCACCATATTATCAACTTGAATTACTTCAAAAATTGCAGCGCTTAAGACAAGGAAAAAATTTCAGAAGAATATTCTCGTGAATTACAAACTGGCTTGATTAGATGTGGTATTGTTGATGAGGACATGACTACCTTGGATAAGACCAAAATATTGCATACATGCATATTTGTCGTGTGATTTCTAGTGCAAACTATTCAATAATATATTTATGTTATCCGTAACAAAAATACTTCACATACTTTTGTGTTTTGTCTAATTGCAGGTGTATGGGACATTTGTACAATCCACATATGAAGATAAGGAAAAGGAGAAGTTTAGGTGTTGTTCAAAAGTCTTCTCACGCCACTTTTGGGCCAAGAGAAGATAGTGTCCAAGTCTCTCACGCTCGATTCAGATTCGATTTTGCCGCATGACATACGACTCAAAACGTCAACAACTTTTTTCATACGGACTCAATTGGGTGATTTTTTGTTGGAAAGTAGATTTCATGCTCTTTCCAAAGACAGTTTGAATCACCTTAAAATCCGTCCGAGCGTTGAGTTGTGGACGAAACAACTGACGCTGCACTGAATCCGAGTCAAACCACAAGTCCAAAGGTGTTACGCCATCTCCACTTGGGCCCATTGGCCTTGTACGACCTAGGGTTAGTTTTAGGCTGCCTTGGGATGTCCTCCCACCTCCTTGGCCGCCACCCCTTGCTCCTATATAAGTAGATCCATCTAGTAGCTTTTCCTTGGGATTTGTTTAGTTAAAAGTTAGCCATTGCAACTTCGTACTTCGCTTGTGTCCAACGACTGACCAAGACCGCTTACGGATCCCCACCTTTATCAATACTTCATACATACCGCAATATTCAGATTGCTTTTATCATATTCTTGCTTGTTCTTCGATTGCTTGCGTGAATAGACCTTCGTGGTCGTTGATTGTGCTCGGCGTGGTCAATAACCTCTCGGAGTTGGTTTAGCGATTGCTAAGGCGCAACGTCAGGCACGCTTGTAGTCGGATCGCCAAAGTCGCTCCACCAAATCGATAGTTATCATCTCATCGAAAGATCGGGACACCCCGCCTATCAAGTGGTATCGCCAGTTGCTCGGTGAGATTTTACGCTTTTCATAGTTTAGATCGATCCATCATTCATACCTACAGTCCATGAAAAGCCATAAAAAGTTAGATCTGTTCATCCTTTATCCAAGCCACCGAGCCTTTGCAATTTTCTATTCATTGCTTGCATAGTTGAATTATCGGTTCCATCGTCAGACGCTTGTCGGGTCTTAGTATCTAGTTCCTTTAGAGTTTCGAGTTCTGTTCACATTAGTCACGCCGCCACATCATTATCCTTCCGCTGTCCACCATCCCATCTATTAATTTCCACCACGTACTACGCTACTGCTCATTGTCATAATCATAGTTGAGGTCATTCACATCTTCGCCGATCCAATCTACATCTTATCTAGTTTGTCTTGGAAAGAGGGAGAAAAAAAAAGAAAAAAAGAGAAAAAAAGAGAGAAAAAAAAGGAAAGAACAAAAAAAAAGAAAAGAGAGAAAAAAAAAAAGCGTGAGGAAAAAAAAGAGAGAAGAAAAAAGGATCTATCTAGAATCAATCTCGTACTGAATTCGGATTGAATCTGCTTTTATGACTTTGCTCAAGAAAACAGTGTATCTTCCTCATACGAAGTCCGCTTTTGGCTCCGTGAGTACTCAAATTGAAGCTAGCGACGAGCCGCATCTAAATAGTTGCAAAAGGTAGTTCAATATTTGACACCTCAAAATCGGCTTCTAAATAGGTCGTTTTGCCCTCAAGTTCGTGAACACAATTTTGTTCCAATTTTCACGCCAGCTTTTAGAATTCTTTGAGTCCTCATATCAACTCGAATTGAGTGATTCTTTTGCATTGGAAAGCTTGAGTTAGTAGCATTCTTTGAAAGAATTTATCAGAAAATTGGCTCAAACTTTTCAAGAGGAAAGTTGAGAGAGAGTTGTTGTATGTCCCGCTTGGTAGTTGTTTTTCATCATTATCTTCACTACTGCTAGGATCTTCACTTATATCTTGCTGTCAAGAGCTACTTAGTATCCTTCATTGATGCTAGTTGTGCTACGCCGTGACCTCATTAGTGTTCTAGGCTCTCGCCTCTAGTCCGGTCTAGCCTAGGACCAAAGACAAGATCTGCGCTGAGCGCTTATTCAACATTGCATCTCTGAATTGATTATTGCTAATCTTTTGCTACCATATATAGCCAACCTAGCTCCACATATTTCTACACCGTATACGACGTTCCTCGCAATCGCTTTACACAATCCTCTGAGTTATTTGACATCGCTGGTTGCCCTGTCACCACCGCCGCATGGTAAGAACTTGTAAGATATTGATATTTGCTTTACTGTGAGCACTTTACAACCACAGCCTAGTAGTTCATAGGAACATTATTCTAGAATTCTGTTTCTTGTTTCTACTAATCATGACAGGTTCCGGAGATAGTAGTTCTTGGACGACGGACACATCTTCACCATCACGAGAGTTGGGACAACACACACAACCACATGGTCAGTTATCTCTTTACCGCCATTTGAGGGTAGATTTAATCCTGCTATTTATCTAGCTTGGGAGTTTGAAGTAGAACAAGTTTTAGTAACCATGACTTTTCCGAACTTGAGCGAGTAGTACGAGCTGCCACTAGAGCATTTACTGGTTTTGCTTCAGTTTGGTGGAGTGTGCATTGTAAGAAAAATATTGATAACCAACCCACAACTTGGAAAGATTTGAAAGATGTAATGAGACAACATTTTTTCCCTCCTTACTATCGTCGTGAATTGCTTCGCAAATTTGAACAATTTAAACAAGGCAATAACACTGTTCATGTTTACTACCAAGAGTTCAAATCTTATATACATCATTGTGACAAAGAAGAATCTGAGGATGATACAATGAATAGATTTTTTGGTGGTTTGAACCATGGTATTGAGTGCAAGATTTCAAAGATATTCCTCGTTGCATTACCGGTATGTATGTTCGTGCTTGTACCTTTGAGAGCGATTCTGAGGAGGATGCATTGGGTGACTACAACAACTATTATTCCAGTTCATGCTCATCACCGTCGGTTGGTTCCTCCACCGCTGCACCAACTAGAGAAGCCCCACTCGGATTGTGAGCGCGACATCATCTCAAGAGTATGGCGATTGTCTACGTGTGTACCTACATCAGCTACGCCTTTGCGACATAAGGTAACAAAGAAGGTATTGATGATATAACTTCACATGAGAATGATGCATCCCTAGTTAACTTGAATGCATCATGTGTTGAGTTACCCGTGATTTGAGCATAACACCTATTTTAGAGAATCTTGATATTGTCATGAATGCGTCATGTGATCAAACAACTGAAATACCAACAATTTTGAGTGCACCCATTGAATTAGCTGTTGATGCAAAAGAATCAATGTTTAATCATTTTGATGTGAGCTTCACTTATATGTGCAAACTGAGTTGCAATATTTTCATGCCTTCTACTTCTTGTGCTAATTTGTTGGTTTTAGATTTTATGAACTATGCAAGTTACTCATCTATTCATGTGTCATATATGCAAAAATTAAGGGAAGTAAAATGGATGACGATACATATACAACATGTACACTTTGTCTCTTTTGTTAGCCACATTTCAGATTATGCAACGCCGAGGACGGCTTTGTTTTCAAGAAGGGAGGATGATGAGGACATGACTACCTTGGATAAGACCAAATATATTGCATACATGCATATTTGTCGTGATTTCTAGTGCAAACTATTCAATAATATATTTATGTTATCCGAACAAAAATACTTCACATACTTTTGTGTTTTGTCTAATTGCAGGTGTATGGGACATTTGTACAATCCACATATGAAGATAAGGGAAAAGGAGAAGTTTAGGTGTTGTTCAAAAGTCTTCTCACGTCACTTTTGGGCCAAGAGAAGATAGAGTCCAAGTCTCTCACGTTCTGGATTCAGATTCGGACTGCACAAACATACCTGACTCAAAACGTCAACAACTTTTTCATACGGACTCCGAATTGGGTGATTCTTTTTTGTTGGAAAGTAGATTTCATGCTCTTTCCAGCACAGTTGGAATCACCTTAAAATCCGTCCGGAGCGTTGAGTTGTGGACGAAACAATCTGACGCTGCACCAGAATCCGAGTCAAACTACAAGTCCAAAGGTGTTACGTCATCTCCACTTGGGCCCATTGGCCTTGTACGACCTAGGGTTAGTTTTAGGCTGCCTTGGGATGTCCTCCCACCTCCTTGGCCGCCACCCCTTGCTCCTATATAAGTAGATCCATCTAGTAGCTTTTCCCTTGGGATTTGTTTAGTTAAAAGTTAGCCATTGCAACTTCGTGTACTTCGTTTGTGTCCAACGACCAGACCAAGACCGCTTACGGATCCCCACCTTTATCAATACTTCGTACATACTCGCAATATTCAGATTGCTTTTATCATATTCTTGCTTGTTCTTCGATTGCTTGCAGGAATAGACCTTCGTGGTCGTTGATTGTGCTCGGCGTGGTCAATAACCTCTCGGAGTTGGTTTAGCGATTGCTAAGGCGCAACGTCAGGCACGCTTGTAGTCGGATCGTCAAAGTCGCTCCACCAAATCGATAGTTATCATCTCATCGAAAGATCGACACCCGCCTCTATCAATTGTTGAGGAGAATAAAGCTATGCTTGCACGTTTTCTCGGTGGATTAAATAGAGAGATTCGCACCATTCTAGACTATAAAGATTATAATAATATCACTCGCTTATTCCATCTTGCTTGTAAAGTGAACGTGAAGTGCAGGATCGATGAGCATTGGCGCCGCACTAACTTTTCTGCAGGTCGACCTTCATCATGGACACCACGCATCATCTACTTCCATCGCACCATCACCTCCTTCAAAGCCACCTCCAACCGTGATACAAGAAAGCGTGCACAACCACCACTATCTCGCCAAGAGCACACCGCCGGGCTGCACTGAGCTCTTCTTCTTCCATGGCGTCAACAGGCACACAAGTGATATTATTTGTCGTCGTTGTAAGGGAAGAGGACATTTTTTAGAGAATGCAAATCTCAGCGTGTGATGATTGCTACGAGGATGGTGGGTATGAGTCCGCTTAGTGACTATGATGAGGAGACTCGCTCTTATTACACATGAGGAACACGGTGGAGATGATTCGATCATGAGACACAATACATGGCTGCTCAAGATCTTGACAGGTATGAATGTTTAGTTGCTCAACGTGTTTTGAGTGTGCAGGTTACACAAGCTGAGCAAAATCAGAGGCATAATTTGTTCCATACAAAGGAGTTGTGAAGGAACGTTCTATTCAGCGCCATCATAGATGGAGGGAGCTGCAACAACTTGGCTAGCATGGAGATGGTGGAGAAGCTATCTCTCACCACAAGACCACATCCACATCCTTACTACATCCAATGGTTCAACAACAGCGGCAATGTTAAGGTAACACGTATTGTTCGTGTGCATTTTAGTATCTCTACATATGCTGATTATGTTGATTGTGATGTGGTACCTATGCAAGCATGTTCCTTATTACTTGGTAGACCATGGCAATTTGATAAAATTTCAGACACCATGGTAGAAACAATCAGATACACTCTTGTTCATAGGGATAAAATAATACTTTGCTTCCTATGACTCTGATTCCATTTTGAAAATGATATTAATAGAGCTAATAAAGCAAAACAGAGAGAAAATAAGAGTGAAAATCAGATTGTGGCAGAAGAATTTGAGCAACACATGAAGCTTAATAATAAACCATCTATCTGTTGCTTCGAAATTAAATTGAAAAGTGCATGTTTACTTGCCACCAAATCTGATATTGATGAGCTAGATTTTAGCAAATCTGTTTGCTATGCTTTTGTGTGCAAAGAGGCATTATTTTCATTCGAGGACGTGCCTTCCTCTTTGCCACCGCCGTCACTAACATTTTGCAGAGTTCACGACATCTTTCCACAAGACGTGCCACCGGATTACCACCTATTCGAAGGATTGAGCATCAAATTGATTTAATTCCCGGTGCATCATTACCCAACCGTGCACCATACCGTACCAATCCAGAGGAGACGAAGGAGATTATGCGTCAAGTACAGGAGCTGCTCAACAAAGGTTATATACGCGAATCCTTAGTCCTTGTGCTGTTCCTATTATTTTAGTGCCGAAAAAGGATGGTACACCACGTATGTGTGTTGATTGTGGAGGCATTAATAATATTACTATTCGTTATCGTCACCCTATTCCTAGGCTAGATGATATGCTTGATGAATTGAGTGGCTCTACAATATTCTCCAAAGTTGATTTATGAGTGGATACCATCAAATTCATATGAAATTGGGAGATGAATGGAAACAGCATTTAAAACTAAGTTTGGATTATATGAGTGGTTAGTCATGCCTTTTGGGTTAACTAATGCACCTAGTACTTTCATGAGATTAATGAACTAAGTTTTACGTGCTTTCATTGGACGATTTGTGGTAGTCTATTTTGATGATATACCGATTTATAGCAAATCTTTGGAAGAACATTTGAAACATTTACGCTCGCTTTTTAATGCTCTACGTGATGCACGCTTGTTTGGTAACCTTGGGAAGTGCACCTTTTGCACCGATCGAGCATCTTTTCTTGGCTATGTTGTTACTCCACAGGAATTGAAGTTGATAAAGCCAAGATTGAAGCTATTGAGAGTTGGCCGCAGCCCAAAACAGTCACACAAGTGAGGAGTTTCCTTGGCCTCGCTGGTTTTTATAGGCGTTTTGTGAGAGATTTCAGCACCATTGCTGCACCTCTCAACGAGCTTACAAAGAAGGATGTGCCTTTTGTTTGGGGTACCGCACAGGAAGAAGCCTTCACGGTATTGAAAGCTAAGTTGACACATGCTCCTTTACTCTAACTTTCTGATTTTAATAAGACTTTTGAGCTTGAATGTGATGCTAGTGGAATTGGATTAGAGGTGTGTTATTACAAGATGGCAAACCTGTTGCATACTTTTCGAAAAATTGAGTGGGCCTAGTTTGAACTATTCTACTTATGATAAAGAATTATATGCTCTTGTTCGGACTTTAGAGACATGGCAACATTATTTATGGCCCAAAGAATTTGTTATACATTCGATCATGAATCTTTGAAACATATTAAAAGTCAAGCTAAACTGAATCGTAGACATGCTAAATGGGTTGAATTCATTGAGACTTTCCCTTATGTCATTACACACAAGAAGGGTAAAGAAAATGTTATTCTCGATGCATTGTCTCGTCGTTATACCATGCTTTCACAACTTGACTTTAGAATATTTGGTTTGGAGACCATCAAAGATCAATATGTGCATGATGCTGAATTTAGCGATGTATTGCAGAATTGTAAAGAAGGTAGAACATGGAACAAGTTCGTCATTAATGATGGATTTGTGTTTCGTTCTAACAAGCTATGCATTCCAGCTAGCTCCGTTCGCCTTTTGTTGTTGCAGAGGCGATGGAGGAGGACTAATGGGACACTTTGGCGTGAAGAAGACGGAGGACGTACTTGCTACACATTTCTTTTGGCCAAAGATGCGACGGGATGTTGAGCGTTTTATTGCTCGCTACACTACATGTCAAAAAGCTAAGTCACCACTCAATCCTCATGGTTTATATATGCCTTTGCCTGTGCCTAGTGTTCCTTGGGAGGATATATCTATGGACTTTGTTTTAGGTTTACCTCGAACAAAGAAGGGGAGGGATAGCATATTTGTTGTCGTGGATAGATTCTCGAAAATGGCACACTTTATACCATGTCATAAAAGCGATGATGTTGTTAATGTTCTTTGATTTGTTCTTTCGTGAAATTATTCGCTTGCATGGTGTGCCAAATACTATTGTTTCAGACCGTGATACTAAATTTCTTAGCCACTTTTGGAGATGTTTATGGGCTAAGTTGGGGACTAAATTGCTTTTTAGTACTACTTGTCATCCCCAAACTGATGGACAAACTAAAGTAGTCAATAGAACATTATGTACTATGCTTAGGGCTGTTTTGAAGAATAATAAGAAAATGTGGGAAGAATGCTTGCCTCATATTGAATTTGCTTATAATCGTTCATTGCATTCTACTACTAAGATGTGCCCTTTTGAAATTGTGTATGGTTTCCTACCTCGTGCACCTATTGATTTGTCGCCTCTTCCATCTTCGGAGAAGGTTAATTTTGATGCTAAAGAACGTTCTGAATTGATTTTAAAAATGCATGAGTTAACCAAGGAAAACATTGAGCGTATGAATGCAAAATATAAACTTGCTGGAGATAAGGGTAGAAAACATGTTGTGTTTGCACCGAGATCTTGTTTGGTTACATTTATGTAAAGATAGATTTCTAATTTGCGCAAATCAAAGCTAATGCCACACGTCGATGGTCCTTTAAGGTGTTAGAGAAAATAAATGATAATGCATATAAACTTGAGCTACCTGCAGATTTTGGGGTTAGTCCCACTTTTAACATTGCAGATTTGAAGCCTTATTTGGGTGAGGAAGATGAGCTCCGTCGAGGACGACTTCATTTCAAGAAGGGAGGATGATGAGGACATCAATACCATTGTTACACCCACAGCCCCTCACTGTTACATATACGGACCAATTACTAGAGCTCACAAGACGCCAATTAAATTACTGTGTACTTTCGTTTCTTGGTAATGATTCTAATGTTCATGAGAATATGATGTCGCTTAAATTAGATACATTTGTTTTGCTTACAAATGAAGGGCCTAGCTTGGAGAAGAATGAACATTGGAGCAAGAACACGCATGGAGTTGATGGCATGCTAAGGGATCAAGAACGGAGTTACAAGTGATGATTTCAGGACTTTGAAGCCACCATAAGGAGTGCATGAAGCCTTGGACGAAATATACAAGATGCCACTTCATAACATTCGTCCATAGGCTATTCTAGGTGTCACACACCTTATTATTGGGCCAGGCCCATGTAATTTCGAAATACTTAAGTATAGGCTATTTTAGAGTCCAGATTTATGGGGAAACAAGAGTTAGGGTTGGTTTTGGACCCCACCTCAAGGGCCACGAAATTCCTCCTTTTCCCCATATATACAGCCCTTAGGGCGTCGCTTAGACTTTGGGTTTTGTTTAGATTAAAAGTTCGCCATAGCTGCAACTTCACAGATGCCGCTTGTGTTCAACGACTGCATACAAAGCGCCACGTAACCCCACCTTGATCAATAAAGCTTTCATCTTATATTCGCAATATCTAGATTGCAATCTCAGTTTCTTGCTTGTTCTTCGCTTGCTCGCAGGAAATTGATGAGGACATGACTACCTTGGATAAAATCAAAATATTGCATACATGCATATTTGTCGTGTGATTTCTAGTGCAAACTATTCAATAATATATTTATGTTATCCGTAACAAAAATACTTCACATACTTTTGTGTTTTGTCTAATTGCAGGTGTATGGGACATTTGTACAATCCATATATGAAGATAAGGAAAAGGAGAAGTTTAGGTGCTGTTCAAAAAGTCTTCTCACATCACTTTTGGGCCAAGAGAAGATAGAGTCCAAGTCTCTCACGTTCTGGATTCAGATTCGGATTGCACAGACATACCTGACTCAAAACGTCAACAACTTTTTCATACGGACTCCGAATTGGGTGATTATTTTTTTGTTGGAAAGTAGATTTCATGCTCTTTCCAGCACAATTGGAATCACCTTAAAATACGTCCGGAGCGTTGAGTTATGGATGAAACAATCTGACGATGCACCAGAATCCGAGTCAAACTACAAGTCCAAAGGTGTTACGTCACCTCCACTTGGGCCCATTGGCCTTGTACGACCTAGGGCTAGTTTTAGGCTGCCTTGGGACGTCCTCCCACCTCCTTGGCTGCCACCCCTTGCTCCTATATAAGTAGATCCATCTAGTAGCTTTTCCCTGGGGATTTGTTTAGTTAAAAGTTAGCCATTGCAACTTCGTGTACTTCGCTTGTGTTCAACGACTGACCAAGACCGCTTACGGATCCCCACCTTTATCAATACTTCATATATACTCGCAATATTCAGATTGTTTTTATCATATTCTTGCTTGTTCTTCGATTGTGGCAGGAATAGACCTTCGTGGTCGTTGATTGTGCTCCGCGTGGTCAATAACCTCTCGGAGTTGGTTTAGCGATTGCTAAGGCGCAACGTTGTGCACGCTTGTAGTCGGATCGTCAAAGTCATCTTCACCAAATCGATAGTTATCATCTCATCGAAAGATCGACACCCCGCCTATCAAGTGGTATCAAGTGGTATCGTTTCAGTTGCTCGGTGAGATTTTACGTTTTTCATAGTTTAGATCGATCCGCTATTCATACCTATAGTCAATGAAAAGCCACAAAAAGTTAGATCTGTTCATCCTTTATCCAAGCCGCCCGAACCTTTGCAATTTTCTATTCATTGTTTGCATAGTTGAATTATCGGTTGCATCGTCGTGTCGCTTCTGGTCTTAGTGTCTAGTTCCTTTAGAGTTTCGAGTTCTGTTCACATTAGTCACGCCGCTTGCTGTATCATTATCCTTCCGCTGTCCACCATCCCATCTATTAATTTCCACCACGTATACACGCTGTTCATTGTCATAATCATAGTTGAGGTCATTCACATCTTCGCCGATCCAATTTGCATATTATCTAGTTTGTCTTGGAAAGAGGAGAAAAAAGAGAAAAAGGAGGAAAGAAAAAAAGAAAAGAGAGAGAAGAAAAAAAAAAAAGCGTGAGGAAAAAAAGAGAGAAGAAAAAAATCGGATCTATCTAGAATCAATCTCGTACCTGAATTCGGATTAGCATCTGTTTTGCGCACTGTTCAGTAAAACAGGTGTATCTTCCTCATACGAAGTCCGTTTTGG
Source organism: Aegilops speltoides (assembly GCA_021437245.1). Classification (NCBI taxonomy): domain Eukaryota; kingdom Viridiplantae; phylum Streptophyta; class Magnoliopsida; order Poales; family Poaceae; genus Aegilops; species Aegilops speltoides. The sequence continues at coordinate 65,499 of JAHHZJ010001287.1, forward strand.
CTCCGTGAGTACTCAAATTGAAGCTAGAGACGAGCCGCATCTAAATAGTTGCAGAAGCTAGTTCAGTATTTGACTCCTCAAAATCGGCTTGTAAATAGGTCTTTTGCCCTCGAAGTTCGTGGACACAACTTGTTCCAATTTTTCCGCCAGTTTTAGAATTCTTTGACTCCTCATATCAACTCGAATTGAGTGATTCTTTTGCATTGGAAAGCTTGAGTTAGTAGCATTCTTTGAAAGAATTTATCAGAAAATTGGCTCAAACTTTTCAAGAGGAAAGTTGGAGAGAGAGTTGTTGTATGTCCCGCTTGGCAGCTTGTTTTTCATCATTATCTTCACCTTGCCGTTGTGATCTTCACTTGTATCTTGCTGTCAAGAGCTACTTAGTATCCTTCATTGATGCTAGTTGTGCTACGCCGTGACTTCATTAGTGTTCTAGGCTCGCCTCTAGTCCGGTCTAGCCTAGGACCAGACAAAGATCGTCGTTGAGCGCTTATTCAACATTGCATCTTTGAATTGATTATTGCTAAATTTTTTGCTACCATATATAGCCAACCCAGCTCCACATATTTCTACACCGTATACGACGTTCCCTGGCAATCGCTTTACACAATCTTCAGAGTTACTTGACACCGTTGGATGCCTCGTCACCACCGCCGCATGGTAAGAACTTGTAAGATATTGATATTTGCTTTATCGTGAGCACTTTACAACCACATCCTAGTAGTTCATAGGAACATTATTCTCGAATTTTGTTTCTTGTTTCTACTAATCATGACAGTTTCGAGATAGAAGTTCTTGGACGATGAACACATCTTCACCATCACGAGAGTTGGGACACACACACAAGCACATGGCCAAAGTTAGCTCTTTACCGTCATTTGAGGGTAGATTTAATCCTGCTATTTATCTAGCTTGGGATCTTGAAGTAGAACAAGTTTTTAGTCAAGATGTTTTTTCCGAACTTGAGCGAGTACGAGCTGCCACTAGAGCATTTATCGGTTTTGCTTCGTTTGGTGGAGTGTGCATTGTAAGAAAAACATTTATAACCAACCCACAACATGGAAAGATTTGAAAGATGTAATGAGAAAACAGTTTTTCCCTCCATACTATCGGATATCGTTTCCCGTATATATTGACCGATGCCGGGAATGCCCTTTTGTTCTTGGCTTTCACGCGCGCAGATTCTGACATGTCATCCGGTGAAAACAAGAAGAATAAGGCATATAACCCTTCTTCAATTCTGACCAAATAGATTGCTCCGATCATAGACATCTGCGAAAAGCGTTTGTCCCTACCGGGGGCTAATGTCTATAACAACATAATCTCGAATTTCCTTCAAAAGGAAGTGCCAATAGGTTGAAACATGCGAAAAACAACGGCGAATGATGTTGTGACTTCGGGGCCAAAAGTCTTTAGCAAGGCTGAATTTGAGGTACTCCGGCCTCGGCGCCAAAGTATTTTTGGATTCATGGGCTCTCCATGGCAGTTTGAATACTTACGGGTCGACACGGACTCAGAATAACAAAATTATGACCGTTTTAGTAACGCTTGTCAATCTATGGCGGTCCTTGAAAGTACTTCATTTTCTCGTGTGCTTTTTGCTAAGTGCCCCAAAATTTCTTGTCCTCTGAGGTATCGTTTCCACATATATTGGTGATGCCGAGGCGCCTTTTGTTCTTGGCTTTCCATAGCATGAGATTCTGACATGCCATCCGTGAAAACAAGGAGAATAAGACATATAGCATGGATTTTCTTCAATTTCTGGCGAAATGAGATTGCAGGATCATAGACATCTCTGAGAAAATACGTTTGTCCCTACCGAGAGGCTAATGTCTATAACAACATAATCTCTCAAATTTCCTTCAAGGAAGTGCCAGCGGGTTGGAACACTTATCGAAAAACAATGACGAATGATGTTCTTTGACTTCGGGGCCAAAAGTCACCTTAAGACCGTGTTGTGGGTACTCGGGCCTTTTAAGCATAATGAGTATTTTCTAGATTAGCACACTCATGGCAGCAGTTTGAGTATTGTGGGTCCGACATGGACTCAGAATGACAAAATTATAGCTGTTTAGTGAACATCTGTCCATTCTATGGCGGGCCTTGAAAATACTTCATTTTTCGGTGGCTTTTGCCTACTTCGCCCCAAAATTTCTTGTCCTCTATAGTGAAGATATCGTTTCCATATATATGATGAGGACATGACTACCTTGGATAAGACCAAAATATTGCATACATGCATATTTGTCGGTGATTTCTAGTGCAAACTATTCAATAATATATTTATGTTATCGAACAAAATACTTCACATACTTTTGTGTTTTATCTAATTGCAGTGTATGGGACATTTGTACAATCCACATATGAAGATAAGGGAAAATGAGAAGTTTAGGTGCTGTTCAAAAAGTCTTCTCACGTCACTTTTGGGCAAGAGAAGATAGAGTCCAAGTTTCTCACATTGTGGATTCAGATTAGGACTGCTGCAGACATACATCAAAAAAAACGCCAACAAGTTTTCATATAGACTCGAATTGGGTGATTCTTTTTTGTTGGAAAGCAGATTTCATGCTCTTTCCAGCACAGTTGGAATCACCTTAAAATCCGTCCGGAGCATTGAGTTATGAATGAAACAATCTGGCTGCACCAGAATCCGAGTCAAACTACAAGTCCAAAGGTGTTACGTCACCTCCACTTGAGCCATTGGCCTTGTACGACCTAGGGTAAGTTTTAGGCTGCCTTGGGACGTCCTCCCACCTCCTTGACCGCCACCCCTTGCTCCTATATAAGTAGATCCATCTAGTAGCTTTTCTCTTGGGATTTATTTAGTTAAAGTTAGCCATTGCAACCGTGTGCCCGTTTGTGTCAACGACGGACCAAGACGCTTACGGATCCCACCTTTATCAATACTTCATACATACTACGCAATATTCAGATTGCTTTTATCATATTCTTGCTTGTTCTTGATTGCTTGCAGGAATAGACCTTCGTGGTCGGGTTGATCGTGCTCGGCGTGGTCAATAACCTCTCGGAGTTGGTTTAGCGATTGCTAAGAGCATAGCGTCATGCGTTTGTAGTCGGATCGTCAAGTCATCTTCACCAAATCAATAGTTATCATCTCATTGAAAGATCGGGACACCGCCTCTATCAAGTGGTATCAGTTTTCAGGTTGCTCGGTGAGATTTTCCGATTTTTCATAGTTTAGATTGCATCATCATTCATACCACGGTCCATGAAAAAGCCACAAAAAATTTAGATTTGTTCATCCTTTATCAAGCGATCTGAGCCTTTGCAATTTTCTATTCATTGCTTGCATAGTTGAATTATCGGTTGCATCGATCGTGTGGGTTGCTGGTCTTAGTGTCTAGTTCCTTTAGAGTTTGAGTTACATTCATTAGTCACGCCCTTGTTGCATCATTATCCTTCAGCTGTCCACCATCCCATCCATTAATTTTGCATTTCCTTGCTTGTTCATTGTCATAATCATAGTTGAGGTCATTCACATCTTCGCTTTGATCCAATCGCATCTTATCTAGTTTGTCTTGGAAAGAGGAGAAAAAAGAGAGAAAAAGAGAAAAAAAAGAAAAGAGAAGAAAAGAAAAAAAGCGTGAGAAAAAGAAGAAAAAATCGGATCTATCTAGAATCAATCTCATACTGAATTCAGATTAGAATCATTTTTCGCTCTGTTCAGTAAAACAGTGTATCTTCCTCACAGTCCGTTTGGCTCCGTGAGTACTCAAAGTGAAGCTAGCGACGAGCGCATGTAAATAGTTGTAGAAGCTAGTTCAATATTTGCCACCTCAAATCGGCTTCTAAATAGGTCTTTTTGCCCTCCAAGTTCGTGAACACAACTTGTTCCAATTTTGCGGGCAGTTTGGAATTCTTTGACACCTCATATCAACTCGGTCAGTGATTCTTTTGCATTGGAAAGCTTGAGTTAGTAGCATTCTTTGCTAGACTTTATCAGAAAATTGGCTCAAACTTTTCAAGAGGAAAATTGGAGAGAGATTGTTATGTCTGCTTGGTAGTTGTTTTCATCATTATCTTCTCGTTGTGATCTTCACTTATATCTTGCTGTCAAAGCTACTTAGTATCCTTCATTGATGCTAGTTGTACTCGCCCGTGACCTCATTAGTGTTCTAGGCTCGCGTCTCTAGTCGGTCTAGCCTAGGACCGATCTGATCTACCGTCGTCGTTGGCGTTTATTCAACATTGCATCTTTGAATTGATTATTGCTATATTTTTGCTACCATATATATAGCTCCACATATTTCTACATCATATCTGACGTCCCCACAACAATCGCTTTACTCAATATTGAGTTACTTGACACTGGTTGCGATCACCGCTTTCTTGCATGGTAAGAACTTGAACATTGATATTTGCTTTCTTGTGGCGTTTACCACCACATACTAGTAGTTATAGGAACATTATTTTTGGATTTTGTTTCTTGTTCTACTAATCATGCCGGATCGAGTCAATTCATGGGCTTTGTCGTCCGGAGACATGCCACCACCTATGAAATACCACAGCGAAATCCGAGAGGTGCACAAACATCCAAATACATGATCGAGTTCATGTGTCTATACCACCATTTAATGGCCGTTTGAACCTGCTTTATATATTGAATGGGAATCGAGACATAAATAATATATTTGCTTCCCATAATTTTGATGAACATAAATAAATTCACAGTTGCGGTTGGTTCTTTCTCATGGTTGCTCTAGTTTGGTGGAGTGAATATTGCCGGTTACACCCTGATTATGTACTTACCTAATGCAGGATGATTTAAAACATGTCATAGAGATAGATTCATCGATGTTTATTATACTCGTGGCATGATTAAAAAAATGGAATTTAAAACAAGTTAGTGACAAGTAACAAAATATTATGATGATTTACAAACTACCTTTGCACTCATTCTTAGAAGAAAGTGAAGATTTTATGGATAGATTTTGGGAGGATTAAACCATAATATTGGAGATACTAATTCATGAAAGTGTTACCTATGGACCATTTGTTTCATCTTGCTTGCAAAAGGCGAGCGAAATAAAATGGCGTGTTGCCACTGCTTTGGCGCTATGCGTGCTCGTTGGGTTCCACCATATTATCAACGAATTACTTCAAAAATTGCAGCGCTTAAGACAAGGAAAAAAATTCTGTAGAAGAATATTCTAAGGGGGTACAAAGCGGCTTGATTAGATGTGGTATTGTTGATGAGGACATGACTACCTTGGATAAGACCAAAATATTGCATACATGCATATTTGTCGGGTGATTTCTAGTGCAAACTATTCAATAATATATTTATGTTATCGAACAAAAATACTTCACATACTTTTGTGTTTGTCTAATTGCAGGTGTATGGGACATTTGTACAATCCACATATGAAGATAAGGGAAAAGAGAAGTTTAGGTGCTGTTCAAAAGTCTTCTCCGTCACTTTTGGGCCAGAGAAGATAGTGTCCAAGTCTCTCACGTTACGGATTGATTGGATTGCCACAGACATACGACTCAAAGCGTCAACAACTTTTCATACGGACTCGAATTGGGTGATTTTTTGTTGGAAAGTAGATTTCATGCTCTTTCCGGCCGATTGGAATCACCTTAAAATCCGTCCGGGCGTTGAGTTGTGGACGAAACAATCTGACCTTGCACGAATCCGAGTCAAACTACAAGTCCAAGGTGTTCGTCATCTCCACTTGGGCCATTGGCCTTGTACGACCTAGGGTTAGTTTTAGGCTGCCTTGGGATGTCCTCCCACCTCCTTAGCCTTTGCTCCTATATAAGTAGATCCATCTAGTAGCTTTCCCTTGGGATTTGTTTAGTTAAAGTTAGCCATTGCAACCGTGTGCCGTTTGTGTCAGCGACGGACCAAGACAGCTTACGGATCCCCACCTATCAATACTTCATACATACTGCAATATTCAGATTGCTTTTATCATATTCTTGCTTGTTCTTGATTGCTTGCGGGAATAGACCTTATTCGAGTTGATTGTGCTCCGTGGTCAATAACCTCTCGAGTTGGTTTAGCGATTGCTAAACAGCGTCGTGCCGTTTGTAGTCGGATCGTCAAATCGTCTCCACCAAATCGATAGTTATCATCTCATCGAAAGATCGGGACACCCGCCTCTATCAAGTGGTATCGGTTTTAGGTTGCTCGGTGAGATTTTCTGAGTTTTTCATAGTTTAGATCGCATCATCATTTCATACCTCGATCCATGAAAAGCCATAAAAAAGTTAGATCTGTTCATCCTTTATCCAAGCCGATCGAGCCTTTGCAATTTTCTATTCATTGCTTGCATAGTTGAATTATCGGTTCCATCGTCGTGTCGATTCTTTGGTCTTAGTATCTAGTTCCTTTAGAGTTTGAGTTACATTCACATTAGTCACGCCGCGCTACATCATTATCCTTCCGGCATCCACCATCCATCTATTAATTTCCACCATGCTCTGTATTTGTTCATTGTCATAATCATAGTTGAGGTCATTCACATCTTGCTTTGATCCAATCTACATCTTATCTAGTTTGTCTTGGAAAGAGGAGAAAAAAAGAGAAAAAAAAGAGAAAAAAGAAAAAAAAAAAGAAAAGAAAAAAAGGTGAGGAAAAAAAAGAGAAGAAAAAAGGATCTATCTAGAATCAATCTCGTACACGAATTCGGATTGGAATCATTTTCTTGTATTCGATTAAAACAGTGTATCTTCCTCATCTGAAGTCCGTTTTGGCTCCGTGAGTACTCAAATTGAAGCTAGCGACCGCATCTAAATAGTTGCAAAGGTAGTTCAATATTTGACACCTCAAAATCGGCTTCTAAATAGGTCGTTTTGCCCTCGAAGTTCGTGAACAAACTTTTCCAATTTTCCATGGGTTTAGAATTCTTTGAGTCCTCATATCAACTCGGAATTGAGTGATTCTTTTTGCATTGGAAAGCTTGAGTTAGTAGCATTCTTTGAAAGAATTTATCGAGAAATTTGGCTCAAACTTTTCAAGAGAAAGTTGGAGAGAGTTGTTGTATGTCACCTTGGTAGTTGTTTTTCATCATTATCTTCACTACCGTTGTGATCTTCACTTATATCTTGCTGTCAAGAGCTACTTAGTATCCTTCATTGATGCTAGTTGTGCTCTTGCCATGACCTCATTAGTGTTCTAGGCTCGCGTCTCTAGTCGGTCTAGCCTAGACCGCGATCTCTGGTCGTTGGCGTTTATTCAACATTGCATCTCGAATTGATTATTGCTAATCTTTGCTACCATATATAACCTAGCTCCACATATTTCTACACTTTTACGTGTATCGTCGTTCCCAGCAATCGCTTTACAATCCTCGGAGTTATTTGACATTGCTGGTTGCATACCACTTATGGTAAGCATAAGATATTGATATTTGCTTCTTTGTGAGCACTTTACAACCCACAGCCTAGTAGTTCATAGGAACATTATTCTAGAATTCTGTTTCTTGTTTCTACTAATCATGGCGAGTTAGGAATAGTAGTTCTTGGACTGACGGACACATCTTCACCATCACGAGTTGGGACAACACACACAACATGGTCGGGTTATCTTTCACAGTCATTTGAGGGTAGATTTAATCCTGCTATTTATCTAGCTTGGGGTTTGAAGTAGAACAAGTTTTTAGTAACCATGACTTTTTGAACTTGGTAGTCTGTTTGCCACTAGAGCATTCTGGTTTTGCTTGGTTTGGTGGAGTGTGCATTGTAAGAAAATATTGATAACCAACCCACAACTTGAAAGATTTGAAAGATGTAATGAGACAACATTTTTCCCTCCTTACTATACGTAAATGAATTGTACATAAATTTGAACAATTTAAACAAAGCATATTATTTCATGTTTACTACCAAAGTTCAAATCTTATATACATCATTGTGACAAAGAAGAATCTGAGGATGATACAATGAATAGATTTTTTGGTGGTTTGAACCATGGTATTGAGCAAGATTTGATATATTCCTCGTTGCATTACCGGTATGTATGTTAGTGCTTGTACCTTTGAGAGCGATTCTGAGGAGGATGCATTGGGTGACTACAACAACTATTATTCGATTCATGCTCATCACCGTCGGTTGGTTCCTCCACGTTGCACCAACTAGAAGCCCCACCTCGGATTGTGGTAGCGACATCATCTCAAGAGTATGGCGCATTGTCTACGTGTGTACCTACATGGCTACGTCTTTGCGACAAGGTAACGATAAAGGTATTGATGATAACTTCACATGAGAATGATGCATCCTAGTTAACAGATGCATCATGTGTTGAATTACCTGGTGATTTGAGCATAACACCTATTTTAGAATCTTGATCTTTGTCATGAATGCGTCATGTGATCAAACAAATGAAATACCAACAATTTTGAGTGCACCCATTGAATTAGTTGTTGATGCAAAAGAATCAATGTTTAATCATTTTGATGTGAGCTTCACTTATGTAAAACTGAGTTGCAATATTTTCATGCCTTCTACTTCTTGTGCTAATTTGTTGGTTTTAGATTTTATGAACTATGCAAGTTACTCATCTATTCATGTCATATATGCAAAAATTAAGGAAGTAAAATGGATGGCGTATACATATACAACATGTACACCTTGTCTCTTTGTTAGCCACATTTAGATTATGCAACGCCGAGGATGACTTTGTTTTCAGAAGGGAGGATGATGAGGACATGACTACCTTGGATAAGACCAAATATATTGCATACATGCATATTTGTCGGTGATTTCTAGTGCAAACTATTCAATAATATGTTATCCGAACAAAAATACTTCACATACTTTTGTGTTTGTCTAATTGCAGGTGTATGGGACATTTGTACAATCCACATATGAAGATAAGGGAAAGGAGAAGTTTAGGTGCTGTTCAAAAGTCTTCTCACGTCACTTTTGGGCCAAGAGAAGATAGAGTCAAGTCTCTCACGTTAGGATTCAGATTCGGACTGCACAGACATACCTGACTCAAAACGTCAACAACTTTTTCATACGGACTCGAATGGGTGATTCTTTTTGTTGGAAAGTAGATTTCATGCTCTTTCCAGCAGTTGGAATCACCTTAAAATCCGTCCGGGCGTTGAGTTGTGGACAAACAATCTGACGCTGCACCAGAATCCGAGTCAAACTACAAGTCAAAGGTGTTCGTCATCACTTGGGCCCATTGGCCTTGTACGACCTAGGTTAGTTTTAGGCTGCCTTGGGATGTCCTCCACCTCCTTGGCACCTTGCTCCTATATAAGTAGATCCATCTAGTAGCTTTTCCTTGGGATTTGTTTAGTTAAAAGTTAGCCATTGCAACCGTGTGCCGTTTGTGTCCAGCGACCAGACCAAGACGCTTACGGATCCCCACCTTTATCAATACCCATACATACTCGCAATATTCAGATTGCTTTTATCATATTCTTGCTTGTTCTTGATTGCTTGCGAATAGACCGATAGTCGGAGTTGATTGTGCTCACGTGGTCAATAACCTCTCGAGTTTGGTTTAGCGATTGCTAAAGAGGCATAGCGTCGTGCGTTTGTAGTCGGATCGTCAAAATCGTCTCCACCAAATCGATAGTTATCATCTCATGAAGATCGGGACACCGCCTCTATCAATTGTTGAGGAGAATAAAGCTATGCTTGCCGCGTTTTAAGGTGGATTAAATAGAGATTCGGACCATTCTAGACTATAAAGATTATAATAATATCCTTTCGTTTATTCCATCTTGCTTTAAAGTGAGCGTGAAGTCAGGATCGGCGAACATTGCGTAGCTTCACTAACTGCTTGGTCGACCTTCATCATGGACACCACGTGCATCATCACTTCCTTTGCACCATCACCTCCTTGGGTGCCACCTCCAGCAAGTGATACAAAGCGGGCACAACCACCACTATCGCCAGAGCACACTGCCGGGCCTGCAGGAGCTCTTCTTCTTCATGCCGTCAGCGGGGCACACAAGTGATATTATTGTAATGGTTGTAAGGAAGAGAGGACATTTTCTTGAGAATGCAAATCTCGCGATGTGATGATTACTCTGCGAGGATGGTGGGTATGAGTCCGCTAGTGACTATGATGAGGACTACGGCTCTTATTACATGAGGAACACGTGGAGATGATTACGATCATGAGATTTTTTTGTCAAGTGCGTTTTGGAAAATTTTGGGCCTAAGCGGAGGGTGGTTTCGGACTCTTTTTTTTTGAAACCAACCTCTTCTCTGGACGGCAAAAGATTGCTGGAATCGAAACCTACTCGAGATAAGGAAACACGAATCGGAAAATAGATGGATCCGAAAACAAATCTAATTTGCAAGGAACTTCCGGATTGGTGGTGGATATATGGTGGTGGTATATAGCGGTGGTGGTATATGGCAGCGGTGGTGGTATATGGATCACGGATTCAAGCGGTGGCGGATAAGCGGTGGTGGTAGATGGCGGCGATGATAGCGGTCTTGGCGGCGGCGTGACAACTTATTACGAACTCGAAACTCTAAAGACTAGACTCTAAGACCAAAGAACTAGACACGACGATGCAACCGCAAATTCAACAACGCAAATACGAAAAAGATTATGCAAAGGCTCAGATTGGTTCGGATATGATGACCTAACCTAATTTTTTTGGCTTTTTCGTGGACTGTAGGTATGAAGAACATACTCGATCTAAACTACAAGCGGTAAAATCTCACCGAGCAACACGGAAATCGATACCACTTGATAGAGGCAAAGGTGTCCGTCTTTTCGATGAGATGGTGGATTTCGCTTTGGTGGAAGTCGACTTTGACGATCCGACTCTGACGCGGCGAGGGCGTCAGCGCCTATAGCAATCGCTAAACCAACTCCGAGAGGTTATTGACCACGCCGAGCACGATCAACGACCACGAGGGTCTATTTCTGCGAGCAAATGAAGAACAAGCAAGAAGCTGAGATTGCAATCGGATATTGCGAATATAAGATGAAAGCTTTATTGATCAAGGTGGGGTTACGTGGCGCCTTTGTGCAGTCGTTGAACACAAAGCGAAATCTGCGAAGTTGCAGCTATGGCGAACTTTTGATCTAAACAAAACCCAAAGTCTAAGCGGTGCCCTAAGGGCTGTATATATGGAGGAAGAGGGGAGATTTTCGTGGCCCTTGGTGGGGGTCGAAACTAACCCTATCTCTTGTTTCCCCACACATACGGACTCTAAAATAGCCTATACTAATGTATTTCGAAATTACATGGGCCTGGCCCAATAATAAGGTGACGATGACACCTAGAATAGCCTCTGGACGAAATTTATGAAGTAGCATCTTGTATATATCGTCCAAGGCTTCATGCACTCATTATGGTGGCTTCAAAGTCCTAAAATCATCACTTGTAACTCCATTTTGTCCCCCTTAGCATGCCATCATCTCCATGCTTGTTCTTGCTCCAATGTTCATCCTTCTCCAAGCTAGGCCCTTCATTTGTAAGCAAAACAAATGTATCCAATTTAAGCGACATCATATTCTCATGAACATTAGAATCATTACCAAAAGCGAAAGTACACGGTAATTTAGTTGGCGTCTTGTGAGCTCTAGTAATTGGTCCGGTATGTATAGCAGCAAGGGCTGTGGGTGTAACAATGGTATTGATGTCCTCATCACAGATTTGATGAGGCCATGGAGAAGATAGATGGCATTGAGAAGGCGTTTGAAACAAAGATTGATAGCAAGTTTAATGAATTGCTCGCGCGTCTTCCACAACCACCGCTGGCTGCACCTATCGCACCTCTGCTTGACAACAACTACGCCCCTTTCGAATCGGTATGGACGAGCTCGCGTGTTCCTATTGAGCCAGGACAAAATTCTGGTGCTGCTACTCTGCTGTTGGTGCTTCTTTAGCTCCTACTCTGCTGCTGCCTGGTCTTGAGGAGGATGATTATGTGGGAGATTGCAAGGATGAGGTTGATCAACATCGAACTACGTGCAACCACCGGCACCACAACCACCAGGTCGTCCACATGCAAATAATGGCAATGTTAGGGCTCCCCCTCAGGTACGAGATCATGACCATCTCCCTAAACTGAAATTGAATATTCCACCATTTGAGGGTAGATATGTTCACGATATATATCTTACTTGGGAGTTAAGCTGAACAACAATTTACATGTTTACAATATCGAGGAGAGGCGTGTTCTGCTTGCTGTTTGTGCTTTCACTAGCTTTGCATGTGTTTGGTGGTGCGAACATTGTAGATTATATCTGTTCTAGCTACTTGGGATGCTTTGAAAACTGCTATGCGTGCTCGTTGGGTTCCACCATATTATCAACGTGAATTACTTCAAAAATTGCAGCGCTTAAGACAAGGAAAAATTACGTAGAAGAATATTCTCGGGAATTACAAACTGGCTTGATTAGATGTGGTATTGTTGAGGAGAATGGAGCTATGCTTGCACGTTTTACGGGTGGATTAAATAGAGAGATTGAGACCATTCTAGACTATAAGGATTATAATAATATCACTCGTTTATTCCTTCTTGCTTGTAAAGCTGAGCGTGAAGTGCAGGATCGGCAGGGCATTGGCGGCGCACTAACTTTTCTGCAGGTCGACCTTCATCATGGACACCACGTGCATCATCTACTTCCTTTGCACCATCACCTCCTTGGTGCCACCTCCAACCGTGATACAAGCGAGCACAACCACCACTATCGCCAAGAGCACACTGCGGGCTGCCTGATGAGCTCTTCTTCTTCCATGGCGTCAACAGGGCACACAAGTGATATTATTTGTCGTCGTTGTAAGGGAAGAGGACATTTCTTGAGAGAATGCAAATCTCAGCGTGTGATGATTACTCACGAGGATGGTGGGTATGAGTCCGCTAGTGACTATGATGAGGAGACTTTGGCTCTTATTACACATGAGGAACACGGTGGAGATGATTACGATCATGAGACACAATACATGGCTCTTTGAAGATCTTGACGGTATGAATGTTTAGTTGCTCAACGTGTTTTGAGTGTGCAGAGTTACACAAGTGAGCAAAATCGAGGCATAATTTGTTCCATACAAAGGGAGTTGTGAAGGAGCGTTCTATTCAGCGTCATCATAGATGGAGGAGCTGCAACAACTTGGCTAGCATGGAGATGGTGGAGAAGCTATCTCTCACTACAAGACCACATCCACATCCTTACTACATCCAATGGTTCAACAACAGCGGCAAGGTTAAGGTAACACGTCTTTGTTCGTGTGCATTTTAGTATCTCTACATATGCTTGATTATGTTGATTGTGATGTGGTACTTATGCAAGCATGTTCCTTATTACTTGGTAGACCATGGCAATTTGATAAAAATTCATACACCATGGTAGAAACAATCGATACACTCTTGTTCATAGGGATAAAAATATTACTTTGCTTCCTATGACTCCGATTCCATTTTGAAAGATGATATTAATAGAGCTAATAAAGCAAAACAGGAGAAAATAAGAGTGACAATCAGATTGTGGCAAAAGAATTTGAGCAACACATGAAGCTTAATAATAAACCATCTCTGTTGTTTCGAAATTAAATTGAAAAGTGCATGTTTACTTGCCACCAAATCTGATATTGATGAGCTAGATTTTAGCAAATCTGTTTGCTATGCTTTTGTGTGCAAAGAGGCATTATTTTCATTCGAGGGCGTGCCTTCCTCTTTGCCCCTGCTGTCACTAACATTTTGCGGGAGTTCACGGCGTCTTTCCACAAGGCGTGCCACCGGATTACCACCTATTCGAAGGATTGAGCATCAAATTGATTTAATTCCGGTGCATCATTACCCAACCGTGCACCATACCGTACCAATCCGAGGAGGAGGCGAAGGAGATTATCGTCAAGTATAGGAGCTGCTCGACAAAGGTTATATCTGTGAATCCCTTAGTCCTTGTTGTTCCTATTATTCTAGTGCCGAAAAGGATGGTACATCACGTATGTGTGTTGATTGTAGAGGCATTAATAATATTACTATTAGTTATCGTCACCCTATTCCTAGGCTAGATGATATGCTTGATGAATTGAGTGGCTCTACAATATTCTCCAAAGTTGATTTGCGTAGTGGATACCATCAAATTCGTATGAAATTGGGAGATGAATGGAAAACAACATTTAAAACTAAGTTTGGATTATATGAGTGGTTAGTCATGCCTTTTGGGTTAACTAATGCACCTAGTACTTTCATGAGATTAATGAGCGAAGTTTCGTGCTTTCATTGGACGATTTGTGGTAGTCTATTTTGATGATATCTTGATTTATAGCAAATCTTTGGAAGACCTTTTGGAACATTTACGTGCTATTTTTAATGCTCTCGTGATGCACATTTGTTTGGTAACCTTGGGAAGTGCACCTTTTGCACCGAGGCCGAGTATCTTTTCTTGGCTATGTTGTTACTCACGGAATTGAAGTTGATAAAGCCAAGATTGAAGCTATTGAGAGTTGGTCGCATGCCCAAAGCGGTCACACAAGTGAGGAGTTTCCTTGGCCTCGCTGGTTTCTATAGGCGTTTTGTGAGAGATTTCAGCACCATTGCTGCACCTCTCAACGAGCTTACAAAGAAGGATGTGCCTTTTGTTTGGGGTACCTTACGGGAAGAAGCCTTCACGGTATTGAAAGCTAAGTTGACACATGCTCCTTTACTCCAACTTCTGATTTTAATAAGACTTTTGAGCTTGAATGTGATGCTAGTGGAATTGGATTAGGAGGTGTGTTATTACAAGATGGCAAACTGTTGCATACTTTTCGAAAAATTGAGTGGGCCTAGTTTGAACTATTCTACTTATGATAAAGAATTATATGCTCTTGTTCGGACTTTAGAGACATGGCAACATTATTTATGGCCCAAAGAATTTGTTATACATTCGATCATGAATCTTTGAAACATATTAAAAGTCAAGCTAAACTGAATCGTAGACATGCTAAATGGGTTGAATTCATTGAGACTTTCCTTATGTCATTTAACACAAGAAGGGTAAAGAAAATGTTATTCTTTGATGCATTGTCTCGTCGTTATACCATGCTTTCACAACTTGACTTTAGAATATTTGGTTTGGAGACCATCAAAGATCAATATGTGCATGATGCTGAATTTAGCGATGTATTGCAGAATTGTAAAGAAGGTAGAACATGGAACAAGTTCGTCATTAATGATGGATTTGTGTTTCGTTCTAACAAGCTATGCATTCCAGCTAGCTCCGTTCGTCTTTTGTTGTTGTAGGAGGCATGGAGGAGGACTAATGGGACACTTTGGCGTGAAGAAGGCGGAGGACGTACTTGCTACACATTTCTTTTGGCCAAAGATGCGACGGGATGTTGGCGTTTATTGCTCATTTGCACTACATGTCAAAATGCTAAGTCACCACTCAATCCTCATGGTTTATATATGCCTTTACTGTGCCTAGTGTTCCTTGGGAGGATATATCTATGGACTTTGTTTTAGGTTTACCTTGAACAAAGAAGGGAGGATAGCATATTTGTTGTCGTGGATAGATTCTCGAAAATGGCACACTTTATACCATGTCATAAAAGCGATGATCTTTGTTAATGTTGCTGATTTGTTCTTTCGTGAAATTATTAAGCTTGCATGGTGTGCCAAATACTATTGTTTCAGATCGTGATACTAAATTTCTTAGCCACTTTTGGAGATGTTTATGGGCTAAGTTGGGGACTAAATTGCTTTTAGTACTACTTGTCATCCCCAACCGATGGACAAACTGAAGTAGTCAATAGAACATTATCTACTATGCTTAGGGTTGTTTTGAAGAATAATAAGAAAATGTGGGAAGAATGCTTGCCTCATATTGAATTTGCTTATAATCGTTCATTGCATTCTACTACTAAGATGTGCCCTTTTGAAATTGTGTATGGTTTCCTACCTCGTGCACCTATTGATTTGTTGCCTCTTCCATCTTGGAGAAGGTTAATTTTGATGCTAAAGAACGTTACGAATTGATTTTAAAAATGCATGAGTTAACTAAGGAAAACATTGGCGTATGAGCGCTAAATATAAACTTCTTTGGAGATAAGGGTAGAAAACATGTTGTGTTTGCACGGAGATCTTGTTTGGTTACATTTGCGTAAAGATAGATTTCTAATTTGCAAATCAAAGCTAATGCCACGTCTTGATGGTCCTTTTAAGGTGTTAGAAAATAAATGATAATGCATATAAACTTGAGCTACCTCTGATTTTGGGGTTAGTCCACTTTTAACATTGCAGATTTGAAGCCTTATTTGGGTGAGGAAGATGAGCTTCGTCGAGGGCGACTTCATTTCAAGAAGGGAGGATGATGAGGACATCAATACCATTGTTACACCCACAGCCCCTCTTGTTACATATCTGGGACCAATTACTAGAGCTCGCATGACGCTAATTAAATTACGGTACTTTCGTTTCTTGGTAATGATTCTAATGTTCATGAGAATATGATGCTGCCTAAATTGGATACATTTGTTTTGCTTACAAATGAAGGGCCTAGCTTGGAGAAGGATGAACATTGGAGCAAGAACACGCATGGAGTTGATGGCATGCCCAAGGTGATCAAGAACGGAGTTACAAGTGATGATTTCAGGACTTTGAAGCCACCATAAGGAGTGCATGAAGCCTTGGACGAAATATACAAGATAACACTTCATAATATTCGTCCATAGGCTATTCTAGGTGCTGCGTCACCTTATTATTGGGCCAGGCCCATGTAATTTCGAAATACTTAAGTATAGGCTATTTTTAGAGTCCGTATGTGTGGGGAAACAAGAGTTAGGGTTGGTTTCGGACCCCACCCTCAAGGGCCACGAAATTCCCTCCTTTTCCCCCTTATATACAGCCCTTAGGGCGTCGTTTAGACTTTGGGTTTTGTTTAGATTAAAAGTTCGCCATAGCTGCAACCGGCGTGCCGTTTGTGTTCAACGACGGACAAAGCGTCCACAGAACCCCACCTTGATCAATAAAGCTTTCATCTTATATTCGCAATATCTAGATTGCAATCTCAGTTTCTTGCTTGTTCTTCGTTTGCTCGCAGGAAATAGACCCTCGTGGTCGAGGTTGATCGTGCTCGGCGTGGTCAATAACCTCTCGGAGTTGGTTTAGCGATTGCTAAGGCGCTGGCGTCCTCCTCGCACATTCGTAGTCGGATCATCAAAGTCGACTTCCACCAAAGCGAAAACCACCATCTCATCAAAAGAGCAGGACACCTTTGCCTCTATCATCATGTATGGGGCTAGTGGTGAAGTCACTCTCACTCTCAATATGGTGGCAAAAGTCACTCAAGTCATCATCGTCGCCGTGGTGAAGGAAAGTCCCATGCTCAACCATCTCGTCGTGGTGCGCGCCGTGGATGAAGGCGAAGATGGCACATCATCACTCTCGCCTCCTAAGATGGAAGCATCATCCTTGCTCGCCACTTTGTCGCTCGCCTCCAAAGCTTGGTCCTCGGTGGTACTAGCCTCATGCTTGTCGTAGAGCTTGGTCGCCGCGAAGTTTGCTTGGGGTGGAGAAGCCTTGGCCTTCACGAGTTCTTGTTCCGCCTTGAGAGCACCAATGTAGTAGTCGTCGATGGACTTGTAGTTCTCGAGGAAGATGGTCTTGGATATGTCGTTGTGCAATCCCATCATGAAGTGGAACTTCATTGACATGGGGTCGTCCACGCCGGCTCGTCGCAAGGCAATCATGATCTCCTTGAAGTACTTGTCGATGGACTTGGATCCTTGGGTGGTGTTCTCCAATTGGCGTCGAAGTTGTTCCGTGTAGGTTGGAGGCACAAACTCTCGCCGTAAAGCTCTCTTCGTCTTGGGCCAACTCATGTCGTAGTACTCCGAAGGTGTGTGAAGCCACCATGTCGGCGTGGTCGTGGAAGTTTCTTGTGGCGCACTTCACTTGATCTTCAGGACGAACTTGATGTAGCTTGAGGTAGTCGTCCATCAAACGCTCCCACTCGAGGTACTCCTCGGGTTCTTGAGTCCCATAGAAAGGAATTGCATGGTCGATGTCGAGGTCGTAGTAGCTCGTGGAAGTCGCGGACTTGAGCTTGGGGTGCTTCTCTTGAGCGTAGTCTTGGGGTTCTTGTTGGCGAAGATGCCGTATGTCCGTGGCGAAGATGCCTTGAAGTCGCTTGGCGAAGATGCCAAGGAGATGGTGAAGTCATTGAGCAGTTGTTGATGTAGAGCTCTTGACCTTCACGTTCTTGTTGGTGATGGTGTCGATGCCGATGTGATCTTGCTGGGAGATGGTAGCTCGGAAGCATGTGCTCTTGGCGTCTTCTCGAAGATGAGGAAGATTGCTTGTAGGACTTGATGAGGGCTTTGATCTCCTCCATTTTAGCTTGCATCTTGGTGTCGGAGTTGTTGTTCATGGCATCGAACAAATGCGTTGTTGGTGTAGACCGAAGATGAAATGCCTTGCCAATCCATCACAAGACTCGAGTAGAGGTGAGTAGGAAATGAGATAAACAATACCAAGTTACCTTTTCCCAAAGTTGAGGATGTATCCGTTTCACTCAATGTGAGATGAAAGAATAGTGGAATTGGTACGGACTTGTTCACTCACACCTATCAAGTAAAGCTTATGGTAGAGCTCGGTGAGGATAGTGGCACAAAAATTTGATGCAAAATGTTAGCAAGAGTCAATAATGTTGAAAGAGATTCACAAATTCGCAAGTGAAACAAATGGACCAATAGCAAATAATGGCACGGAAAACACACACGGATAGATAAATGGGGTCGTGTAACCAAGGAATGAGCACAAAATGTGGAATCCACGGAAGCGCTCGTGTTGCACAACTCAAGAGAGCGCTATACGATTGCTCAATAGGCGGATCGACACTTGTGCACAACCTATAGATGCAAGATGGGCAAACTTTCTATCCCAAGTATGCTATGTATGTATGGTTCTCGGTGTTTATCTCAAGCATGATATCATATGATGTAGATTTGACAATCTTATGTGCAATGGGGTATGATGCTATGGCACTTGCTCATGAGCTCTTTGCTCTCTTTTTGCTTAAAAGCTTTTTTCTTTTTTTTCTATGGCCACTTTTGCACAATGCACAAACCAAGATAGAAATTGTATATATGGGAACAAACTTGAGGCACAATGGATGATATGATACCAAGATGATATGGTATGTATGCAATGGATGGTGTAGATCACTAATGTGCACAAGTAACTTTGCGGCAATACTCAAATGGCTAGTCTCGATAGGCAAGTAACGCAAAATGGGCTAGGGGTTAACAATGCAATTGCAAGGGAATATACAAAGGTGTCGTCGAGGTTATCGTCCTTTGCGATGATGAGTGGCGGTGTTCTTGGTGTAGATACCAAGATGATGGAGACTCGTCCCTAAGTAGCCGAAACACCTTAGGAAACGGAAAAACCGCAAACTCAAAATCTCAAATGACAAATGTCAAATGGTGGTAGCGGAAAGCGGTGGTGGTTTGCACTTGGCAATGCGGAAGTGGAATGATGGGCTATACATGAGTCGAAGTTGAAGTTGCCGTCCCTAAGTAGCCGAAACACCTTAGGAGACACAAGCCACAACTCAAACAAAATTGGGTTAAGTTGGGGGTGGAAATGTATGGTGGGCACGTCTATGCGGAAGTGGTGGTGGTGGTTGATGAAGAAGCAATTGTCCCTAAGTAGCCGAAACACCTTAGGAGACTGTAGTCACAACTCAAACAACCACATATGCAATGGGGAACAAAATGTGTTAGGTTGCGGAAGTCGGTGGTGGCTATGCGGATGATATGGTGGAGGGCCTAGGCAAACTTGCCAAATTTCAGAAATTATGATGGAGTCAAATGATGTTGGTGGTATTTTTGTGGGATGGGGATGTCAAGAGCTTCAAAAGCGAGCTAAAGAATGTCAAAAGCGGACTCGGATGAATTAGTTATGGCGAAACAAGAATTCGCCGAGTCGAGTGTCGAGGTTACCGGACATCCGGGAGTAGGTCGGATGATCCGGGTTAAATCAACCGGATTTCTGTCGTGCGGGTCGTCCGGACATCCGGAGATGGTCCAACTGATCCGGGTGGATCCGGATGATCCGGGAGCACTTCCGGATGATCCAGGCAGGTCAACTGCTCGGGATTTCCTCTCGGGACGAATTTTGGGGGAATTTGGGGATTTGGGGTCAAAATTGACGAGATTTCGTGGATGGAAGGTGAGAAACTCGGGAAATGCTAGATCCACTTGAAACCAAGCAAATCCATGGATCAAAATCAACAAAACATCATCAAAACCAACAAATCACAAAAAATTTGGGGCTATTTTTGGTGGGGATTTTGATTTAGGACGAAAACAACAAAATTAAGCTAGAAAACACGGGGTAGGGGCTCCAAAATCGTGATCAACGTGGCTCATGATACCATATGATGTAGGGTGGAACCCTATAGCGACGATCTTTCACGTTTGGAGTGGGATCCATCGAAGAACACGATGAACACGGGGAAGAACGGGGAGAAATCACAAGGAGAAACACTAAGAACAAGTCCAAATCACACATCCACTAGACAATCAAACACACAAGATCCACAAGGTACGTGAACAACAAAGGGAAAGATACAAGGTAAGGTTCATCTCCAAGAGGAGGTCTTGATGATATCCTAGATGGATCTTCCCACAAGGGGGGTCTTGATGATATCCCGCGGGATCTTCTCCTAGATGGAGGTCTGGGCCTCCAATGGAGTAGTGGTCTCTCTCTCTCAAGAGTAGAGATAGGTAGGAGCAAAGCTCACCTAAGAATGAGATATCACTTTGCTAACCTAAAAATGGGGAGGAGGAGGTCTATTTATAGTCTTGTGGGCGAAGGGGTAAGTGAGGGGGCGAATGGGTACATGGGCCTCGGCCCGAAACGTTGCACGTAGGCAAAGCCCGGATGATCCGGATGGGGGTCCGGATGATCCGGCCATTGTCCGGATAATCCGGGAGGAGGCCCGGATGATCCGGCTTCACAGGAGGCCTTCGGGTGTCTTCGGACGAATTATTCGGATGATCCGGAGGGGGACCCGGATGATCCGAACGGCGGTCCGGATGTCCGGCCTGGCTCCTGCAGCCGCTCCGTCTTCTTCTCCTTTCTTCCGTCTTCTCTTCCACGCTTCCCTCGCGGATGGTGTAGTCGTTCCTTGGCGCTTGCACTCCTCCTCGTCGTCCGTGAAGTTCCGACAATACCTATGCATGCACACGGGAGAAGTGTCAAGTAGTATGCCATCCTCGAAGGGGTCAAGTGAGCACGTGTAAAGGAGATGATTCACCTTAGTGTGTGTGAAGTAGATGTCGCACGTGTCACTTGCCAAATGGGCTCTTGACATGGTGATGTCCGTAGGATGCTCCGCATCAATTAGCCCCCTTGGTAGGGACAAACGTACCTTTCTGCAGATGCTCTATGATCCGGGCAATCTCATTTGGCCGTAAATTGAAGAAAATCCAGCGGCTATATGCCTTATTCTCCTTGTTTTCGCCGGATGGCATGCTGTAACTCATGCACGTGAACGCCAAGAACAAAAGGGCATTCCTGGCATCAGTCAATATATATGTGGAAACGATATCTCGTCTATAGAGGACAAGAAATTTTGGGGCAATATGGCAAAAGGCGCACGAGAAAATGAAGTACTTTCAAGGATTGCGATAGAATGGAGAGATGTTCACTAAAAGCAGTCATAATTTTGTCATTGGTCCGTGTCGGACCCATAGCTACTCAAACTACTCGTGGCGGGCGCGCGAATCCAAAATATACTCCCCGCTTGCGCCAGGAGGCACGGAGTACCCTTAAATTCAGCCTTAAGCAGGACTTTTTGGCCCTGAAAGTCAAAGAACATCATTCGTCGCTGTTTTTTCGACAAGTTTCTGAACGCATTGGCACTTCCTTTTGAAGGAAATTCGAGAGATTGTGTTGCTTATAGACATTAGTCCCCCTGGTAGGGACAAACATACCTTTCTACAGATGCTCTATTATCTGGGCAATCTCATTTGGCCGTAAATTGAAGAAAATCCAGTGACTATATGCCTTATTCTCCTTGTTTTAAATCGGTGGCATGTTGTAACTCATGCGGCGTGAAAGCCAAGAACAAAAGGGCATTCCGGCATCGGTCAATATATATGTGGAAGCGATATCTCCTCTATAGAGGACAAGAAATTTTGGGGCAATCAAGCAAAAAGCGCACGAGAAAATGAAGTTCTTTCAAGGACGCCATAAAAAGGAGATGTTCACTAAAAGCGGTCATAATTTTTCATTGAGTCCGTGTCGGACCCATAAGTACTCAAACTGCTCACGGCGAAGCCTGAATACAAAAAATACTCCTAGCTTGCAGGGGAGGCCTGGAGTGCCCTCAAATTCAGCCTTAAGCAGGAGTTTTTTACGAAAGTCAAAGAACATCATTCGTTGCTATTTTTCAGACAAGTTTCTGAACCCATTGGCACTTCCTTTTGAAGGAAATTTGAGAGATGATGTTGCTTATAGACATTAGCCCCCCTAGTAGGGACAAACGTACCCTTCTACAGATGCTCTATGATCCGGGCAATCTTATTTGGCCGTAAATTGAAGAAAATCAAGCGGCTATATGCCTTATTCTCCTTGTTTTCGCCGGATGGCATGCTGTAACTCATGTGCGTGAAAGCTAAGAAGAAAAGGGCATTCCTGGCATCAGTCAATATATATGTGGAAACGATATCTCCTCTATAGAGGACGAGTGATAGAGGCGGGGGTGTCCCGATCTTTCGATGAGATGATAACTATCGATTTGGTGGAGCGACTTTGACGATCCGACTACAAGCGTGCCTGACGTTGTGCCTTAGCAATCGCTAAACCAACTCCGAGAGGTTATTGACCACGCGGGAGCACAATCAACGACCACGAAGGTCTATTCTGCAAGCAATCGAAGAACAAGCAAGAATATGATAAAAGCAATCTGAATATTGCGAGTATGTATGAAGTATTGATAAAGGTGGGGATCCGTAAGCGGTCTTGGTGCTGGTCGTTGGACACAAGCGAAGTACGAAGTTGCAATGGCTAACTTTAACTAAACAAATCCCAAGGAAAAAGCTTCTAGATGGATCTACTTATATAGGAGCAAGGGGTGGCGGCCAAGGAGGTGGGAGAACGTCCCAAGGCAGCCTAAAACTAACCCTAGGTCGTACAAGGCCAATGGGCCCAAGTGGAGGTGACGTAACACCTTTGGACTTGTAGTTTGACTCGGATTCTGGTGCAGCGTCAGATTGTTTTGTCCATAACTCAACGCTCCGGACGGCTTTTAAGGTGATTCCAACTGTGCTGGAAAGAGCATGAAATCTACTTTCCAACAAAAAAAGAATCACCCAATTCGGAGTCCGTATGAAAAAGTTGTTGACGTTTTGAGTCAGGTATGTCTGTGCAGTCCGAATCTGAATTCAGAACGTGAGAGACTTGGACTTTATCTTCTCTTGGCCCAAAAGTGACGTGAGAAGACTTTTTGAACAACATCTAAACTTCTCCTTTTCCCTTATCTTCATATGTGGATTGTACAAATGTCTCATACACCTGCAATTAGACAAAACACAAAAGTATGTGAAGTATTTTTATTCTGGATAACATAAATATATTATTGAATAGTTTGCACTAGAAATCACACGACAAATATGCATGTATGCAATATTTTGGTCTTATCCAAGGTAGTCATGTCCTCATCATCCTCCCCTTCTTGAAAACAAAGCCGTCCTCGGCGTTGCTTAATCTGAAATGTGGCTAACAAAAGAGACAAGGTGTACATGTTGTATATGTATACGTCATCCATTTTTACTTCCCTTGATTTTTGCATATATGACACATGAATAGATGAGTAACTTGCATAGTTCATAAAATCTAAAGTCAACAAATTAGCACAAGAACTAGAAGGCATGAAAATATTGCAACTCAGTTTGCACATATAAGTGAAGCTCTTATTTATTTCAAAAGGTTGACAATGTTCATCATTAAACCATCCCAACATTGGTGAATAAACCTTATTTGAATCAAATTTACATGGTACAACATGCTTAGATAAGCAAACATGCAATGAGTCATTCGACACAGAATCATCACCAAGATTAGAGGTCATATCAAAATGATTAAACATTGATTCTTTTGCATCAACAGTTAATTCAATGGGTGCACTCAAAATTGTTGGTGTTTCAGGTTGTTTGATCACATGGCGCATTCATGGCAGTTTCAAGATTCTCTAAAATAGGTGATGTGCTCAAATCACCAGTAACTCAACACATGATGCATTCAAGTTAACTACGAATGCATCATTCTCATGTAAAGTTATATCATCAATACCTTCTTGTTACCTTGTCGCAAAGACGTAGCTGATGTAGGTACAGGCGTAGACAATGCACCATGCTCTTGAGATGATGCTGCGCTCACAATCCGAGGTGGGGTTGCTCTAGTAGGTGCAACGGTGGAGGAACCAATCGGCGGTGGTGAGCATGAACTGGTGATAGAGGCAGAGGTGTCCCGTCTTTCGATGAGATGGTGGATTTCGCTTTGGTGGAAGTCGACTTTGACGATCCGACTACGGCGTCAGCGAGGACGCCGCATATAGCAATCGCTAAAGCAACTCCGAGAGGTTATTGACCACGCCGAACACGATCAACTCCGACCACGAGGTCTATCTCCTGCGAGCAAGCGAAGAACAAGCAAGAAACTGAGATTGCAATCTGGATATTGCGAATATAAGATGAAAGCTTTATTGATCAAGGTGGGGTTACGTGGACGCCTTTGTGCAGTCGTTGAACACAAAATGCGAAGTTGCAGCTATGGCGAACTTTTGATCTAAACAAAACCCAAGTCTAAACGGTGCCCTAAGGGCTGTATATATGGAGGAAGAGGGGTGAATTTCGTGGCCCTTGGTGGAGGGTCGAAACTAACCCTATCTCTTGTTTCCCCACACATACGGACTCTAAAAATAGCCTATACTAATGTATTTCGAAATTACATGGGCCTGGCCCAATAATAAGGTGATTTGCAGCACCTAGAATAGCCTATGGACGAATATTATGAAGTGGCATCTTGTATATTTCGTCCAAGGCTTCATGCACTCCTTATGGTGGCTTCAAAGTCTGAAATCATCACTTGTAACTCCGTTCTTGATCCCCTTAGCATGCCATCAACTCCATGTGTGTTCTTGCTCCAATGTTCATCCTTCTCCAAGCTAGGCCCTTCATTTGTAAGCAAAACAAATGTATCCAATTTAAGCAGACATCATATTCTCATGAACATTAGAATCATTACCAAGAAACGAAAGTACGGTAATTTAGTTGGCGTCTTGTGAGCTCTAGTAATTGGTCCGGTATGTATAGCGGCGAGGGCTGTGGGTGTAACAATGGTATTGATGTCCTCATCAACTGGAATTGTAGTTGTTGTAGTCACCCAATGCATCCTCAGATGCTTGTCTCTCAAAGGTACAAGCACGAACATACATACCCGATAATGCAACGAGGATATATTTGAAATCTTTCACGAATATCATGGTTCAAACCACCAAAAAATCTATTCATTGTATCATCCTTAGATTCTTCTATGTCACAATGATGCATATAAGATTTGAACTCTTTGTAGTAAGCATGAACAGTGTTGTTGCCTTGTTTAAATTGTTCAAATTTTGAAGCAATTCACGGCGATAGTAAGGAGGAAAAATGTTGTCTCATTACATCTTTCAAATCTTTCCAAGTTGTCGGTTGGTTATCAATATTTTTCTTACAATGCACACTCCACCAAACTGAAGCAAAACCATAAATGCTCTAGTGGTAGCTCGTACTCGCTCAAGTTCGAGAAAAGTCATGGTTACTAAAAACTTGTTCTACTTCAAACTCCCAAGCAAGATAAATAGCAGGATTAAATCTACCCTCAAATGACGGTAAAAAGATAACCCGACCATGTGGTTGTGTGTGCTGTCCCAACTCTCGTGATGGTGAAGATGTGTCCATCGTGCAAGAACTTCTATCTCCGGAACTGTCATGATTAGTAGAAACAAGAAACAAAATTCGAATAATGTTCCTATGAACTACTAGGATGTGGTTGTAATGTGCTCACAAGAAAGCAAATATCAATATCTTACAAGTTCTTACCATGCGGCGGTGGTGACGAGCAACCAGCGATGTCAAATAACTCGAAGATTGTGTAAGGCGATTGCCGGTGAACATACGTATACGGTGTAGAAATATGTGGAGCTGGGTTGGCTATATATGGTAGCAAAAGATTAGCAATAATCAATTCAGAGATGCAATGTTGAATAGGCGCTCATCGACATGATCTTTGTCTTGGTCCTAGGCTAGACCGGACTAGAGACGCGAGCCTAGAACACTAATGAGGTCACGACGTAGCACAACTAGCATCAATCAAGGATACTAAGTAGCTCGGACAGCAAGATATAAGTGAAGATCACTGCGGCGATAAAGATAATGATGAAAAACAACTGCCAAGCAGGATATACAACAAGTCTCTCTCCAACTTTCCTCTTGAAAAATTTGAGCCAATTTTATGATAAATTCTTTCAAAGAATGCTACTAACTCAAGCTTTCCAATGCAAAAAGAATTACTCAATTCCGAGTTGATATGAGGAGTCAAAGAATTCTAAAACTGGCCTGAAAAATTGGAACAAGCTGTATTCACGAACTTCAGAGGGCAAAAAGACTATTTAGAAGCCGATTTTGAGGTGTCAAATAATGAACAAGCTTCTGCAACTATTTAGATCTGCTCGTTGCTAGCTTCAATTTGAGTACTCACGGGGCCAAAAGCGGACTTCGTATGAGGAAGATACACCTGTTTTCTTGAACAGTCATAAAATAGATTCCAATCCGAATTCAGGTACGAGATTGATTCTAGATAGATCCAATTTTTCCTCTCTCTTTTTTTTCTCACGCTTTTTTCCCTTTTCTTTCTCTCTTTTTCTTTTTTTCTTTCCTTTTTTTCTGTCTTTTTTCCTCTATTTTTTCTCCCTCTTTCCAAGGCAAACTAGATAAGATCTGATTGGATCGGCGAAGATGTGAATGACCTCAACTATGATTATGACAATGAGCAGTCGTAGCACGTGGTGGAAATTAATGGATGGGATGGTGGACAGCGGAAGGGATAATGATGCAGCGGCGTGACTAATGTGAACAGAACTTCGAAACTCTAAAGGAACTAGACACTAAGACCAGAACCGACACGACGATGCAACCGATAATTCAACTATGCAAACAACGAATAGAAAATTGCAAAGGCTCGGTGGCTTGGATAAAGGATGAACAGATCTAACTTTTTTGTGGCTTTTTCATGGACTATAGGTATGAATGATGATGCGATCTAAACTATGAAAAACTGTAAAATCTCACGAGCAACCTGAAAACCGATACCACTTGATAGGCGGGGTGTCCCGATCTTTCGATGAGATGATAACTATCGATTTGGTGGAGACGACTTTGACGATCCGACTACAAGCGTGCACGACGTTGTGCCTTAGCAATCGCTAAACCAACTCCGAGAGGTTATTGACCACGCGGAGCACAATCAACGACCACGAAGGTCTATTCCACGCAAACAATCGAAGAACAAGCAAGAATATGATAAAAGCAATCTGAATATTGCGAGTATGTATGAAGTATTGATAAAGGTGGGGATCCGTAAGCGGTCTTGGTGCAGTCGTTGGACACAAGCGAAGTACACGAAGTTGCAATGGCTAACCTTTAACTAAACAAATCCCAAGGAAAAAGCTACTAGATGGATCTACTTATATAGGAGCAAGGGGTGGCGGCCAAGGAGGTGGGAGAACGTCCCAAGGCAGCCTAAAACTAACCCTAGGTCGTACAAGGCCAATGGGCCCAAGTGGAGGTGACGTAACACCTTTGGACTTGTACTTTGACTCGGATTCTGGTGCAGCGTCAGATTGTTTCTTCCATAACTCAACTCTCCGGACGTATTTTAAGGTGATTCCAATCGTGCTGGAAAGAGCATGAAATCTACTTTCCAACAAAAAAAGAATCACCCAATTCGGAGTCCGTATGAAAAAGTTGTTGACGTTTTGAGTCAGGTATGTCTGTGGAGTCCGAATCTTAATCCAGAACGTGAGAGACTTGGACTCTATCTTCTCTTGGCCCAAAAGTGACGTGAGAAGACTTTTGAACAACACCTAAACTTCTCCTTTTCCTTATCTTCATATGTGGATTGTACAAATGTCCCATACACCTGCAATTAGACAAAACACAAAAGTATGTGAAGTATTTTTTGTTCGGATAACATAAATATATTATTGAATAGTTTGCACTAAAATCACGACAAATATGCATGTATGCAATATTTTTGGTCTTATCCAAGGTAGTCATGTCCTCATCGAGCGTGCGAGGGGCGTCGGCGCCTTAGCAATCGCTAAACCAACTCCGAGAGGTTATTGACCACGCCGAGACACGATCAAACGACCACGAGGTGCATTTCTGCGAGCAAGCGAAGAAGCAAGCAAGCTGAGATTGCAATCTGGATATTGCGAATATAAGATGAAAGCTTTATTGATCAAGGTGGAGTTACGGGGCGCCTTTATGCAGTCGTTGAACACAAGCGAATCTGCGAAGTTGCAGCTATGGCGAACTTTTAATCTAAACAAAACCCAAAGTCTAAACGGTGCCCTAAGGGCTGTATATATGGAGGAAGAGGGGGTGAATTTAGTGGCCCTTGGTGGAGGGGTCCGAAACTAACCCTATCGCTCGTTTCCCCATACATACGGACTCTAAAAATAGCCTATACTAATGTATTTCGAAATTACATGGGCCTGGCCCAATAATAAGGTGACACAGCACCTAGAATAGCCTCTGGACGAAATTTATGAAGTGGCATCTTGTATATTTCGTCCAAGGCTTCATGCACTCATTATGGTGGCTGCAAAGTCGTGAAATCATCACTTGTAACTCCATTCTTGTCCCCCTTGCGCATGCCATCATCTCCATGTTTGTTCTTGCTCCAATGTTCATCCTTCTCCAAGCTAGGCCCTTCATTTGTAAGCAAAACAAATGTATCCAATTTAAGTAGCATCATATTCTCATGAACATTAGAATCATTACCAAGAAAGCGAAAGTACACAGTAATTTAGTTGGCGTCTTGTGAGCTCTAGTAATTGGTCCAGTATGTATAGCAGCAGGGGCTGTGGGTGTACAATGGTATTGATGTCCTCATCATCCTCCCCTTCTTGAAATGAAATCGTCCTCGACGGAAGTTCATCTTCCTCACCCAAATATGGCTTCAAATCTGCAATGTTAAAAGTGGAACTAACCCCAAAATCTGCAGGCAGCTCAAGTTTATATGCATTATCATTTACTTTCTCCAACACCTTAAAGGGACCAGCAGCACGTGGCATTAGCTTTGATTTGCGCAAATAAGGAAATCTATCCTTACGCAAATGTAACCTAACAAGATCTCCAGGTGCAAACACAACATGTTTTCTACCCTTATCTCCAACAAGTTTATATTTAGCATTCATCGCTCAATGTTTTCCTTAGTTAACTCATGCATTTTTAAAATCAATTCAGCACGTTCTTTAGCATCAAAATTAACCTTCTCCGAAGATGGAAGAAGCGACAAATCAATAGGTGCACGAGGTAGGAAACCATACACAACTTCAAAGGGCACATCTTAGTAGTAGAATGCAATGAGCGATTATAAGCAAATTCAATATGAGGCAAACAATCCTCCCACATTTTCTTATTATTCTTTAGAACAGCCCTAAGCATAGTAGACAATGTTCTATTGACTACTTGGTTTGTCCATCGGTTTGGGGTGACAAGTAGTACTAAAAAGCAGTTTAGTCCCCAACTTAGCCCATAAACATCTCCAAAAGTGGCTAAGAAATTTAGTATCACGATCTGAAACAATAGTATTTGGCACACCATGCAAGCGAATAATTTCACGAAAGAACAAATCAGCAACATTGACAGCATCATCGCTTTTATGACATGGTATAAAGTGTGCCATTTTAGAGAATCTATCCACGACAACAAATATGCTATCCTCCCTTCTTTGTTCTAGGTAAACCTAAAACAAAGTCCATAGATATATCCTCCCAAGGAACACTAGGTGCAGCAAAGGCATATATAAACCATGAGGATTGAGTCGTGACTTAGCTTTTTTACATGTAGTGCGATTGAGCAATAAAGCGATCAACATCCGTCTCATCTTTGGCCAAAAGAAATGTGTAGCAAGTCGTCCTCCGTCTTCTTCACGCCAAAGTGTCCCATTAGTCCTCCTCCATCGCCTCCTGCAGCGACAAAAGACGAATGGAGCTAGCTGGAATGCATAGCTTGTTAGCACGGAACACAAATCCATCATTAACGACAAACTTGTTCCATGTTCTTCCTTCTTTACAATTCTGCAATACATCTTTAAAATCAGCATCATGCACATATTGATCTTTGATGGTCTCCAAACCAAATATTTTGAAGTCAAGTTGTGAAAGCATAGTATAGCGACGAGACAATGCATCAACAATAACATTTTCTTTACCCTTCTTGTGTTTAATGACATAAGGGAAAGTCTCAATGAATTCAACCCATTTAGCATGTCTACGATTCAGTTTAGCTTGACTCTTAATATGTTTCAAAGATTCATGATCGAGAATGTATAACAAATTCTTTGGGCCATAAATAATATTGCCATGTTTCTAAAGTCGAACAAGAGCATATAATTCTTTATCATAAGTAGAGTAATTCAGACTAGGCCCACTCAATTTTTAGAGAAAAGTATGCAACAGGTTTGCCATCTTGTAATAACACACCTCTAATCCAATTCCACTAGCATCACATTCAAGCTCAAAAGTTTTATTAAAATCAGGAAGTTGGAGTAAAGGAGCATGTGTCAACTTAGCTTTCAACACCGTGAAGGCTTCTTCTGTCTTGGTACCCCAAACAAAAGTTTGGGACTTTGAAGCCACCGTAAAGTGCATGAAGCCTTGGACAGAAATATACAAGATGCCACTTCATAATATTAGTCCATAGGCTATTCTGGTCTTCGTCACCTTATTATTGGGCCAGGCCCATGTAATTTCGAAATACATTAGTATAGGCTATTTTTAGAGTCCGTGTGTGTGGGGAAACAAGAGATAGGGTTAGTTTGGACCCCACCACCAAAGGCCACGAAATTCACCCCTCTTCCTCCATATATACAGCCCTTAGGGCACCGTTTAGACTTGGGTTTTGTTTAGATCAAAGTTCGCCATAGCTGCAACTTGGCGTGCCGTTTGTGTTCAGCGACCGGACAAAGCGTCCGAGAACCCCACCTTTGATCAATAAAGCTTTCATCTTATATTCGCAATATCCAGATTGCAATCTCAGTTTCTTGCTTGTTCTTCGTTTGCTCGCGAAATAGACCCTCGTGGTCGGAGTTGATCGTGCTCGGCGTGGTCGATAACCTCTCGGAGTTGGTTTAGCGATTGCTAAGCGCGGCGTCCTCGCTGCGTTCGTAGTCGGATCGTCAAAGTCGACTTCCAAAAGCGAAATCACCATCTCATCGAAGAGCGGGACACCTCTTGCCTCTATCAAGTGGTATCAGATTTCCGGTTGCTCGGTGAGATTTTCTGATTTTCGTAGTTTCGATCGAGTGCGTCTTCATACCTATAGTCCACGAAAAGCCAAAAAAAATTAGGGTTAGTTCATCCTATCCGAACCAGTCGAGCCTTTGCATAATCTTTTACGTATTTGCATTGTTGAATTTGCGGTTGCATCGTCGTGTCTAGTTCTTTGGTCTTAGAGTCTAGTCTTTTAGAGTTTGAGTTACGGTCATAAGTTGTCCACGCGCTTGCTTATCACCGCTTGAATCCGTATCCATATACCACCCGCTTATCATACCACCGCCGAATCCGTATCCATATACCAGAGTCCCTTGCATATTAGGTTTGTTTTGGGATCCATCTAGTTTTCAGATTCGTGTTTCCTTGTCTCGAGTAGGTTTGGTTCGGCAATCTTTTGCGTCCGTAGAAGAGGTTGGTTTCGTGCCCATCTGTCGGTTTGACACAGGAAGGATTTTGAGACACTTCGCCATTATAGTGATTTTAGCAAAAAAAAAAAAAAAAAAAGCAAAAAAAAAAAACAGCGCATAAAAAAAAAAAAAGCAGCGCAAAAAAAAAAAAAAGAGCGAAAAAAAAATTCAGAGTGTGCTTTTCCTTTGTTTAGGTGCAGCGTCGTGATTTTGTTAGTGTTCTAGGCTCGCGTCTCTATACGGTCTAGCCTAGGACCACCTGATCCGTCGTTGGCGTTTATTCAACTTTGCATCTCTGATTTGATTATTCTTGACCCTTTTGCTACCATATTATAAGCCTTCCCAGCTCCACATACATCTCGTCGTGCGTTTGATTCTCCACAGTGTCGCTATAGCCAAGCTTTGAGAGTTTGACTACTACGGTTGCCGATCACCACCTTCTTTGGGTAGGCTGGTAGAATTTGAGATTTGCTTGCGGGTTTGTGATACACCACACCACCACCACCACTTCCTAGTAGTCTGTAGGATCATATTCTTGTGTGTTTCTATTCTGCTAACCATGGCGAGAACACAGGCCGATGAGGCTGATTGGGAGAACGACAAACAAACAGCTACATGATAAGTTTCAGCAAATGATGATTGGGCGGGTGCAAGATGTGGTAAACAGATTTGACGAGGCCATGGGAAGATAGATGGCATTGAGAAGGCGTTTGAAACAAAGCTTGATAGCAAGTTTGATGAATTGCTCGTAGCGTTTTCCACAACCACCATGGCTGCACCTATCGCACCTCTGCCAGCGACAACAACTCGCCCCTTCCGAATCGGTATGGGCGAGGCTCGGCGTGTTCCTATTGAGCGAGGACAAAATTCTGGTGCCGCTCTGCTGTTGGTGCTTCTTTGGCTCCACTCTCATTGCTGCTGCTTTGGTGCTGGGAGGATGATTATGTGGGAGATTACGAGGAGGAGGTTGATCAACATCGAGAACTTCGATGCGACCACCGGCACCACAACCACCGAGGTCGTCCACATGCAAATAATGGCAATGCTAGGGCTCCCCCTCAGTGCAGAGATCATGACCATCTCCTAAGCTGAAATTGAATATTCCACCATTTGAGGGTAGATATGTTCTGATATATATCTTACTTGGGAGTTAGAAGCGAACAACGATTTACATGTTTACAATATCACGAGGAGGCGTGTTCTGCTGCTGTTTGTGCTTTCACTAGCTTTGCATGTGTTTGGTGGTCGAACATTGTAGATTATATCTGTTCGACTACTTGGGCTGCTTTGAAAACTGCTATGCGTACTCGTTGGGTTCCACCATATTATCAGCGTGAATTACTTCAAAAATTGCAGCGCTTAAGACAAGGAAAAAATTACGTAGAAGAATATTATCGGGAATTGCAAAGCTGGCTTGATTAGATGTGGTATTGTTGAGGAGAATGAAGCTATGCTTGCGTTTTACGGGTGGATTAAATAGAGATTCGAGACCATTCTAGACTATAAGGATTATAATAATATCCTTTCGTTTATTCCATCTTGCTTGTAAAGCTGAGCGTGAAGTCTTGAGGATCGGCCGAGGCATTGGCGCGCACTAACTTTTCTGCAGTCGACCTTCATCATGGACACCACGTGCATCATCTACTTCCTTTGCACCATCACCTCCTTGGGTGCCACCTCCAACAAGTGATACAAGCGGCACAACCACCACTACGCCAAGAGCACACTGCTTGGGCTGCGAGCTCTTCTTCCATGGCGTCAGGGCACACAAGTGATATTATTTGTGCGTCGTTGTAAGGGAAGAGGACATTTTGAGAGAATGCAAATCTCGCGTGTGATGATTGCTACGGAGGATGGTGGGTATGAGTCCGCTAGTGACTATGATGAGGAGACTTTGGCTCTTATTACACATGAGGAACACGGTGGAGATGATTACGATCATGAGACACAATACATGGCTGCTCTTGAAGATCTTGGCGGTATGAATGTTTAGTTACTCGCGTGTTTTGAGTGTCGCGAGTTACACAGGTGAGCAAAATCAGAGGCATAATTTGTTTCATACAAAAGGAGTTGTGAAGGCGTTCTATTCGGCGTCATCATAGATGGAGGAGCTGCAACAACTTGGCTAGCATGGAGATGGTGGAGAAGCTATCTCTCACCACAAGACCACATCCACATCCTTACTACATCCAATGGTTCAACAACGGCGGCAAGGTTAAGGTAACACGTCTTTGTTAGTGTGCATTTTAGTATCTCTACATATCTTGATTATGTTGATTGTGATGTGGTACCTATGCAAGCATGTTCCTTGTTACTTGGTAGACCATGGCAATTTGATAAAATTCATACACCATGGTAGAAACAATCGGTATACTCTTGTTCATAAGGATAAAAAATTACTTTGCTTCCTATGACTCCACGAGTCCATTTTGAAAGATGATATTAATAGAGCTAATAAAGCAAAACAGGAGAAAAATAAGAGTGAAAATCAGATTGTGGCAAAAGAATTTGAGCGACACATGAAGCCTATTAATAAATCATCTCTTTATACGAAATTAAATTGAAAAGTGCATGTTTACTTGCCACCAAATCGATATTGATGAGTTAGATTTTAGCAAATCTGTTTGCTATGCTTTTGTGTGCAAAGAGGC
This sequence comes from Aegilops speltoides, assembly GCA_021437245.1. NCBI lineage: Eukaryota > Viridiplantae > Streptophyta > Magnoliopsida > Poales > Poaceae > Aegilops > Aegilops speltoides. The sequence goes on from JAHHZJ010001287.1 coordinate 100,052, forward strand.
ATTATTTTCATTAGAGGGCGTGCCTTCCTCTTTGCCCCCTACTGTCACTAACATTTTGCGGAGGAGTTGGCGTCTTTCCACAAGGCGTGCCACCAGGATTACCACCTATTAGAGGATTGAGCATCAAATTGACTTAATTCCGGTGCATCGTTTACCAACCGTGCACCATACCGTACCAATCCGGAGGAGCGAAGGAGATTATCGTCAAATCGAGGAGCTGCTCGACAAAGGTTATATCTGCGAATCCCTTAGTCCTTGTGCTTTGTTCCTATTATTCTAGTGCGAAAAAGGATGGTACGTCACGTATGTGTGTTGATTGTAGAGGCATTAATAATATTACTATTAGTTATCGTCACCCTATTCCTAGGCTAGATGATATGCTTGATGAATTGAGTGGCTCTACAATATTCTCCAAAGTTGATTTGCGTAGTGGATACCATCAAATTCGTATGAAATTGGGAGATGAATGGAAAACAGCATTTAAAACTAAGTTTGGATTATATGAGTGGTTGGTCATGCCTTTTGGGTTAACTAATGCACCTAGTACTTTCATGAGATTAATGAGCGAAGTTTCACGTGCTTTCATTGGACGATTTGTGGTAGTTTATTTTGATGATATTTGATTTATAGCAAATCTTTGGAAGAACATTTGGAACATTTCGTCTGTTTTTAATGCTCTCGTGATGCCGTTTGTTTGGTAACCTTGGAAGTGCACCTTTTGCACCGACCGAAGTATCTTTCTTGGCTATGTTGTTACTCCGAGGGAATTGAAGTTGATAAAGCCAAGATTGAAGCTATTGAGTTGGCATAGCCCAAAGCGGTCACACAAGTGAGGAGTTTCCTTGGCCTCGCTGGTTTCTATAGGCGTTTTGTGAGAGATTTCCACACCATGCTGCACCTCTCAACGAGCTTACAAAGAAGGATGTGCCTTTTGTTTGGGGTACATACGGAAGAAGCCTTCCGGTATTGAAAGCTAAGTTGACACATGCTCCTTTACTCCAACTTCTGATTTTAATAAGACTTTTGAGCTTGAATGTGATGCTAGTGGAATTGGATTAGGAGGTGTGTTATTACAAGATGCAAACTGTTGCATACTTTTACGAAAAATTGAGTGGGCCTAGTCTGAATTATTCTACTTATGATAAAGAATTATATGCTCTTGTTAGGACTTTAGAAACATGGCAACATTATTTATGGCCCAAAGAATTTGTTATACATTCGATCATGAATCTTTGAAACATATTAAAAGTCAAGCTAAACTGAATCGTAGACATGCTAAATGGGTTGAATTCATTGAGACTTTCCCTTATGTCATTAAACACAAGAAGGGTAAAGAAAATGTTATTCTGATGCATTGTCTAAATAAGCTATACTATGCTTTCACAACTTGACTTCAAAATATTTGGTTTGGAGACCATCAAAGTTCAATATGTGCATGATGCTGATTTTAAAGATGTATTGCAGAATTGTAAAGAAGGAAGAACATGGAACAAGTTTGTCGTTAATGATGGATTTGTGTTCCGTGCTAACAAGCTATGCATTCAGCTAGCTCCGTTAGTCTTTTGTTGTTGTTGAGGCGCATGGAGGAGGACTAATGGGACACTTTGGCGTGAAGAAGGCGGAGGGCGTACTTGCTACACATTTCTTTTGGCCAAAGATGAGGCGGGATGTTGGCGTTTATTGCTCATTGCACTACATGTCAAAAAGCTAAGTCACGACTAAATCCTCATGGTTTATATATGCCTTTGCACTGTACCTAGTGTTCCTTGGGAGGATATATCTATGGACTTTGTTTTAGGTTTACCTAGAACAAAGAAGGGAGGATAACATATTTGTTGTCGTGGATAGATTCTCGAAAATGGCACACTTTATACCATGTCATAAAAGCGATGATCTTGTCAATGTTCTTGATTTGTTCTTTCGTGAAATTATTAAGCTTGCATGGTGTGCCAAATACTATTGTTTGGATCGTGATACTAAATTTCTTAGCCACTTTTGGAGATGTTTATGGGCTAAGTTGGGGACTAAACTGCTTTTAGTACTACTTGTCACCCCCAAGCGATGGACAAACAGTAGTCAATAGAACATTGTCTACTATGCTTAGGGCTGTTCTAAGAATAATAAGAAAATGTGGGAGGAATGCTTGCCTCATATTGAATTTGCTTATAATCATTCATTGCATTCTACTACTAAGATGTGCCCTTTTGAAGTTGTGTATGGTTTCCTACCTCGTGCACCAATTGATTTGTTGCCTCTTCCATCTTGGAGAAGGTTAATTTTGATGCTAAAGAACGTGCTGAATTGATTTTAAAATGCATGAGTTAACTAAGGAAAACATTGAGCGTATGAATGCTAAATATAAACTTCTTTGGAGATAAGGGTAGAAAACATGTTGTGTTTGCACGGAGATCTTGTTTGGTTACATTTGCGTAAGGATAGATTTCTGATTTGCATAAATCAAAGCTAATACCACGTCTTTTTGGTCCCTTTAAGGTGTTGGAGAAAGTAAATGATAATGCATATAAACTTGAGCTGCTGCAGATTTTGGGGTTAGTCCACTTTTAACATTGCAGATTTGAAGCCATATTTGGGTGAGGAAGATGAACTTTCCGTCGAGAGCGACTTCATTTCAAGAAGGGAGGATGATGAGGACATCAATACCATTGTTACACACCCGGCCCTACTGCTATACATCTTGGACCAATTACTAGAGCTCATATATGCCAACTAAATTACCGGTACTTTCGTTTCTTGGTAATGATTCTAATGTTCATGAGAATATGATCTTGCCTAAATTGGATACATTTGTTTTGCTTACAAATGAGGGGCCTAGCTTGGAGAAGGATGAACATTGGAGCAAGAACACACATGGAGTTGATGGCATGCGCATAGGGATCAAAGCGGAGTTACAAGTGATGATTTCAGGACTTTGAAGCCACCGTAAGGAGTGCATGAAGCCTTGGACAGAAATATACAAGATGCCACTTCATAATATTAGTCCATAGGCTATTCTAGGTGCTGCGTCACCTTATTATTGGGCCAGGCCCATGTAATTTCGAAATACATTAGTATAGGCTATTTTTAGAGTCCAGTATGTGTGGGAAACAAGAGATAGGGTTAGTTTGGACCCCCACCACCAAGGGCCACGAAATTCACCCCTCTTCCTCCATATATACAGCCCTTAGGGCACCGTTTAGACTTGGGTTTTGTTTAGATCAAAAGTTAGCCATAGCTGCAACTTAGCGTGCCGTTTGTGTTCAGCGACGGACAAAGGCGTCCACAGAACCCCACCTTTGATCAATAAAGCTTTCATCTTATATTACATAATATCCAGTTGCAATCTCGGTTTCTTGCTTGTTCTTCGTTTGCTCGCATGAAATAGACCCTCGTGGTCGAGTTGATGCGTGCTCGGCGTGGTCAATAACCTCTCGGAGTTGGTTTAGCGATTGCTAAAGCGCGGCGTCCTCATACGTTCGTAGTCGGATCGTCAAAGTCGACTTCCACAAAAGCGAAATCACCATCTCATCGAAAGGCGGGACACCTCTGCCTCTATCATCATCCCGGGCGCCACTTCCAAACAAAGCTACCTACGTGTCAATCCAGAAGAAACCAAGGAGATTCAGCGGCAAGTACAACAACTAATCAACAACGGTCATGTGCGTGAAAGCTTAAGCCCTTGTGCGTTCCGTTATACTTGTGCCTAAACCCGATGGAAGTTTTCGCTTGTCACGGCGATTGTAGACCTATAAATGCTATCACCGTGCGCTATAGGCATCCCATTCCTCGCTTAGATGATATGCTTGATGAACTTAGTGGAGCCAACTTTTCTCCAAAATTGATCTTAAAGTGGCTATTATCAAATCCGCATTCATGAGGGTGATGAATGAAAAGCGCTTTCAAAACAAAATTTGACTTATATGAATGGTTGGTTATGCCTATGGGTTTGTCGGAGCTCCGGAACTTTTGTCGTCTCATGCATCATGTACTTTGTCCATACATTGGAATCTTTAGTGTGGTTTACTTGATGATATTCTTGTGTTTAGAAAACCATGAAAGAGCATCTTGATCCACTCAAGAAATATGTCAACTTATGACCTTACATCGGTGACCCTCGAAGAATTGGTCATAAATCTATGACCATTTTAGACCAATTGGTCAAAAGCATTGAGGGCTCCAAACCTGAACCATTACGATTCATTTTGGTCGAGAAAAGGTAAATAATTTCCTTACACGAAATGGTCACAAAGCAAATAGTGCTAGTCCAGTTGCCTTATTTCTAGTTGTTAACGACCAATATAGATGGTCATAGCCTTGTAAATTGTGGTGGGTTGCTATGACTAGGCGCCACCTCATCAGTTTGCCTATGTGTCATGTCCATGTGGCGGTTTTGCCCTAGGTTGTGAAGCAACCTATATTTCTATCATTCCCAAAATTCCCAAAAAATCTCATAAATTCTTTGGGTCATATCTTCGTCAAATATGTAAAAACCTTCCTTGACTAGTTCAAAATAATTCAAAAATATTCATTTTCCTATTTTGTTCGAATATGCAGTTTGTGAAGGAAGTAGCACTTTGGCATGTCAAATAGTATCCATTTTCTCTGATGCTTTCCTATGCCCAAATAACCATCCTCCACCAAATGCCAGCTCAATCCATTCATTATTTTGAGCGAGCTTCAACATTAAATATTTATGTCGGTGTGGTGGTTTGCAAAGCAAGTACCACCTAGGCTCCTCCTTTTGAGCTGAAAATTTGTGAAAACGGTCTTCTTAATGGCTGATCATCCTCAGCCAAAACTCCGCCCATTATCCATGTACATTTCCGTACCACTAATCAAACACTTGGTGCTAATTCATGTTTGAGCATCGATTGGTCTCCTCATGAGAATCTTATGTTGTAATTTTCTTCCTTGCACCAACACAGGGGTGCCCAACCCGCTAGACATGCCTAGGCCCGGAACACATGGCATACCCAGTCACTTGTGATGACCACTTGGCCAGAACATCTTGAGTTCTGGCAGCTCTAGAGTTGGGGCCCTCGGCCACCGCCCAAACCTCAACGTGTCGCCACCAAACCATGTATTTATGATTAAATAGGTCCTTATGTAACTAGAAATGATTTTTGGAAAAAATACATAGCAAACTATGAGGCATTTGCAGTTCAAATTTGACCGCTTCGGTGAATCGGCGAAATTTGTCTTTTTCACGAGAGGTGGATCAAAATTTTTACACCAGACCATTTTGTCAATTGTGCATTAAATATGGCCTAGTATTTTATAAAAATGATTTGGTCAATTTTGCAACAATTATTTGGTAGTTCCTTCACAAAAAACCTCCTTTCGGGCACTCGAAAAATGGAAAATGGTTTTTTAAGTCAGCGAAAATGAAAACTTCCTTAGGCAACATTGTTTGCTATTCAATATGCACCCTTGTGCACAATATGAGATCATTTGAACAAACTATGCCATGAATGTGGCCATAAGATTGATCATTTGGCTTGAAAGCCATGAATCTTCACACTTGATAGCTCATTTAAGAGAACACTTTTTAAAATAATTACTGTATTACAAGTTTATTATTTTTCTGGAAACTTGGTCACATATAATGACACAATCGAAGGTTTTCAATTTTTGATTTTTTGAATTTTTATGCTGGTTTCAAAATCACGGTCAAAAGCGGGCTTGACCGTTCCTAGCTAGTGGTTGAATCTTGGAATTTTTTGGTGTTTCTATTATTAAATAGATACTTATGTACCTAGAAATGATTTTTTGAAGAATAAAGAGCAAACTATAGAGGCAGCTCTGAGTTCAAATTTGACCGATTTCAATTTGAATCGGCGATAATTTGTCTTTTTCATCGTGGTGGATCAAAACTTTTCACCCAACCATTTTGTCAATTGTGCATTATATATGGCCTAGTATTTTATAAAATTGATTTGGTCAATTTTGTAACAATTATTTGGTAGTTCCTTCACAAAAAACCTCCTTTCGAACACTCGAAAAATGGAAAATGGTTTTTTAAATAGAAAATGAAAACTTCCTTAAGCAACATTGTTTGCTATTCCAATATGCACCCTTGTGCACAATATGAGATCATTTGAACAAACTATGCCATGAATGTGGCAATAAGATTGATCATTTGGCTTGAAAGCCATTGATCTCCACATGATAGCTCGTTTACGAGAACACTTTTTAAAATAATTGCCGTTTACAAGTTTGTTATTTTCCTAGGAACTTGGCCACATATGATGACACAATCGAAGGTTTCCCAATTTTTGATTTTTTGAATTTTTTATACTGTTTCAAAATGCGGTCAAAGCAGTAGAATGACCGCTCCTAGCTAGTCTTGAATCTTGGATTTTTTTGGTGTTTCTCGATTAAATAGATACTTATGTACCTAGAAATGATTTTTGGAAAAAATAAATAGCAAACTTTGAGGCAGCTGCGGTTCAAATTTGACCGCTTCGGTGAATCGGCGATAATTTGTCTTTTTCATCGATGGTGGATCAAAAATTTTACACCCAACCATTTTGTCAATTGTGCATTAAATATGGCCTAGTATTTTATAAAAATGATTTGGTCCAATTTTGCAACAATTATTTGGTAGTTCCTTCACAAAAAACCTCCTTCGGCACTTTCGAAAAATGGAAAATGGTTTTTCGTCAATGAAAATAAAAACTTCCTTAGGCAACATTGTTTGCCATTCAATATACACCCTTGTGCACATTATGAAATGTGGTCTAATATTTTTGAAAAATGGAGTTGAGCTATTTTGGAACAAATATTTGGTAGCTTCTAAAAAACCTTTTGATGCACTCGAAAAATGGAAAATCATATTTTTTGTGCAAAGAAAATGAAAGTCGTCGAACTATGTCATCGTTTGCCATTCTAAGATGCACATTTATGAAAAAACAAGATCATTTTGACAAACTATGCCATTGTTACTGTTTAAAAAAATTCAAAATTTTGGGTCCAAAATTTGAGATTCAAAGTCGTTTTAGTAGGCCAATGAGATCGAGAACGCTTTCCGCGGATCACCAAATTGAGCATAATCCCAGGCCATCCATCACGCATCCCTCTAGCAGTGGAGCTTCTCCGAGAATCAAAAACCCTAACCCACCACCCACCCTCCTCGACCCCCAGATCCCCACCCCGCCACCCCCACTCAGCCACTCCCCAGATCCATCCTCTTCTTCCTCGCAACCAAACCAAACCCGGCCCGCCCTTGATCTCCCTCCCCCAAACCAGAGCCCCACCCGCCCGGCGACCTCTGCCTTCCTCTCCCTCGCCACCTCGCCTCCCCTCACGCCTTGCCACCCCTCGCCGCCTCCCCTCGCCGCCTCGCCTCCTCGCCACCTCCCCTCTCCTGTGGCGCCCTCCACAGGCCGGTGGTGGTGTTGGCCTCCTACCTCAAATCCCTTGGTCAGGCCTTGCCTTGCCATTGCCCCAGGCGACAAGGAATCAAGATCAATCCCTCCACCCTCCCATGGGCAAGAGATCGGCCAGATCCGTCCGGTTCCATGGCATTGCCGTGGCGCCCCCCGCTCCCTTGGCGCCGGCACCTCCGCCATGGAGATGGAGATGGGGATGGGGACGGAGATGGGCTCTTCTCCTCTCCCCAACCACCGCGGCGTGTGCTGTGTGCGCGGAGCCTAGGGTTTGGTCCCCTCAACACCGGCTGGTGGGTCCTCTCGGCAGCCGCGCAACATCTCCGACGACAGGCAAGGTAGGTAAGCCCATCCTCATCCGAAACCCTAGCCCTCCTCCTCAATCCCCTCATCTTCTTCGGTTGTTGGTGCGATCCATCTTTGTTGGTTTGTGCAGGTCATCACCATGGGGCCAGGTTGAGGCATCCATGGAGGAGGAGCACCATGGCGAGGCTGTGAAGGAGGAGCACCATGGAGGAGCACTTCCCTCCTCACTCTCTCTCTCTCTCTGTTGAGGCCATGGCCATAGTCGGCCAGTCTGTCTTTTTCTCCCTTTGCAATCTCTTTCTCATCCCGATTTGAACATGTTTCTTGCCTATTTTGGTTTGTGGTCGATCATCATGGTTGGTTTGTGAGGTCTATCACCATGGAGCGTCGCCTGCTGCTATGAAGGAGGAGCACCATGCCATCGCCATGGAAGGCCCTTCCTCTCTTCGTTGATATACATCTTGGGTGTCGAGGATCTTGCCTTCCTTATTTCTTTGCCTCGTTGGTGAAAAGATTAGCCTTGTGAGTGGGAGAAAAATAACATGGACCTTTGCATCTATCTCATTTTCGGTGTCTTGATTTATTCAATCTCAATTTGCCATCCTTCTCTTGATTGATGCAAGGCGAAACACACTTGGGATGTCACGGGAAATGTTGCATTATCTCATTTGGACATGCATATCATCATACTCCAGCACTTGCACTATCATTGGATTCCTTGTTAAGTTACTCGGGTTGCTTAAGTTTATTAACTGATAGGTACAAATAATACAAAAACTTATGGTTAGATTAGTTCAAGATTGCTTGGCCAAGTATGATACTTCAAGAATCCGTGTGATGCACAATAATTTAGAGTGTCATTGTGTGACAGATAGATCAGCTCTTGTCTGGTTAGTAAAACTTATGGAAAATATTTGCATGTTATTAGGTGTTTTGTCTTTGTCAGTTCTTGTAATTTTAGAATTGTGCATGTCGGGTGAGCTTAGGCTCCTTTCTATGTATAGTATAATTTACGTGACCTAGAACTACCACATATCTGTTTTGTGCTAGATGTTTATTTGTTTTATTGTTATAAATTTGTGCTCTATGTAGAACTTATAAGAAAGTGTTCCAATTCTTATCATCAATTTGTTTTGCAGATTCTGTCTTGAACTATTAATTTATGTGAAAGTTTACATCTTGCAATGTTTTATTTCTTTGAGGAAAATGTCTCACAACTTGTGATGTACCGGCTCGCACCAAGATCTTGAGCATACAGGGACCAGAGTGGACATTGTCAAGGTCGGTGAGTCGAGCTCAAGGACACTGGCAACAGCAATGACCCGGCAGCAAGGTTAGCCCGCCTCTCGATTTCATCTTCTTCCACTCTATTGCTGCTGATGCTCGTGGACTCCTTCTTCTACAACTTATCATCATCTCCTATTGATGTGTGCTACGTATTGTGTCAAGAAAGGAATTCAAGACATGGGGCTGCTTCTAGTATAGGGCGTCTTTGGACTCTTCTTCTTCTTTGCCGGTTGTGTTACCGACCAAGTCCCCAAGCTGCATCTGGTTTGTTTAGATGATTCTCAGCCCGCCCATGCCTTTAAGCTATGCATTAGGAAGAAACATTCTATAGTAAAGTATGGGGTTGTTGATTAAACTGCTGTTGTGTTCACTTCAATGAGAAAAAGTGTAGTTAATTCAGGTTGTGAACATTTCTTAGGAGTTATATTAAGACACATCTTGTATGAGAAAAAACTGCTTTGTTGTGTTCACTTCAATGAGAAAAACTGCTTCTTGTTGTGTTCACTTCAATGAGAAAAACTACTGCTGTGTTCACTTGAATGAGAAAAACTGCTGCTTTGTGTTCACTTCAATGAGTTACTCCTTTTTGAATGGAATGTTCATAATATATTGTCTCCGGTTTTCTAATTTTATCGGTGATTAGGTGTAACAGGCGTCAGTGGAAGGCCAGATCTGACTCTCGGTGGCGGCATTTGATCGCTATTGAAGGAGCTACATGTAGAAGAAGAAAATACTTGTAGAGCTTATGGCTGATTCCCATAGTTGTAGAGCTTGTATCGGCTAAGCTTGTATTATGTGTAACTTGTAGAACTTGTAAATGCTACTGACTTGTAGGACTTGTCATTTGTAGAGCTTGTAAATAAGCTTGTATATACTCTGACTTGTGGGGCGTGTCATTTGTAGAGCTTGTATTGAATCTAGCTATTGTTATTTGAAGTATCTTGTGTGTTTTCCTTGCTAATTTAACTACTAGTTATTTTCTTATTGTCAAATTGAAATATAAATATCTGGGCCTAATAGCTAGGACCCACTTATCAGAACGACAAGTGGGATCTGTTTGACTAGTGGACCCATTTTATAAAAAAACTGAAATTGTTGTACAAAAGGCCATGACCCATAAAATAAAAGGCCAAATTCTTGGGCTAGGCCCATGTAGCTAGAAAATTAATAGAAAATATACGATAAAAAGGCGAATTGTTGGGCTCGGCCCATGTAGAAAATCGAATTGGACGGGCTGAATCTTGTGCCACATCGACGCCACTTGCAGTTGGATGCCTCGTGGCTGAGGAAGTTGCTAGTGACCAAAAATTTGGTCAAAGAACCAACGACCTTTTACATATCACGAAGAAGGTCGCTATAGTCGATTAATGACCCTCGACTTTTGACCTTACATTTTTGGTCACAAAAAGTCATAAATGAAAAACTATGACCTTCGGCGACCAATAGTGAGGTCCAAGTTGACATATTTCTTGTAGTGATCATGTTAACCTTGTTTTGCAAACACTTGAAGGAAAGTCTTTATGCCAACTTGAAAAATGCACTTTTAGGCGTTGACAAAGTGGTTTTCTTGGTTTCGTTGTCTCTTCAAGGGTGTCCATGTTGATGAAACTAAGTCAAAGCAATTAAAACTTGGCTAACCCACCAATTTGCAACAAGTCACGAAGTTTCCTTGGTCTTGCAGGTTTTTATCGTCGCTTTGTGAAAACTTTAGCACTATTGCAGCTCCTTTGCATGCTTTGAGTAAGAAGAATACTCCTTTTGTTTGGGGACCTTTGCAATCAACGCTTCGATGAGCTGAAGTCATTGCTTACTCATGCTCCGATTCTTGCTTTGCCCAATTTTGACAAAACTTTTGAGGTTCATTGTGATGCAAGTGGTGCGGAATTGGCGGAGTTTTAATGCAAGAAAAAGCGAGTCATTGCTTATTTTAGTGAAAAACTCTCCGGTGCTCAACTTAACTATCCCGTATATGACAAGGAATTGTATGCATTAGTCGTGTCCTACATGTATGGGAGCGATATCTTAGACCTCATGAGTTTGTCATCCATACCGATCATGAAGCGGCTTAAGTACTTGAAAGGTCGAACTAAATTGAACAAGCGTCATGCCAAATGGAGTGAATTTATTGAATCTTTCCCATATATGATCAAGTACATTAAGGGCAAGAAAATGTAGTTGCCGATGCACTTTCACGCATATACTGCTTTCGTCACCCAACAAGAGTTGAATGTTATAGGCTTTGAGCACATAAAGGATTTGTATGCTAGTGATCCATCTTTTGCACCTCATTATGCTAAATGTTTGACGCATACATCTTGGGAACAATATTACCTCAAGGATGGTTATCTTATGAGAGCTAACAAACTTTGCATACTCGAGTCTTCTCTTCGTTTGCTACTTTTGCAAGAGGCTCATGGAGCTGGACTCATGGGACATTTTGGGCCTTAACAAGACCTTCGCCACGCTCTCCAAGAACTACTTTTGGCCCAAGATGTTTGAGGCGTCTCACGCTTCACCACCGATGCTCAACATGCCATAAAGCTAAGTCAAAAGCTCAATCTCATGGTCTTTACATGCCTCTTATTATTCCTTATCAACATTGGGAAGACATTAGCATGGACTTTGTACTTGGTTTGCCTAGAACTCAAAATGGAAAGAACTCCGTGTTTGTTGTTGTGGATAGATTTTCTAAAATGGCACATTTCATTCCTTGCAACATGGTGAGCGATGCTTCAAATTGCAAATCTCTTTTGTAGGAAATCTTAGCCTCCATGGAGTACCAAAGACAATCGTCTCCATTGCGACGTCAAGTTCTGAGTTACTTTTGGAAGACCCTATCGCCAAGCTCGGAATCAAGCTCTTCTTCTCATCGCATACCATCCTCAAACCGGCGGCAAAGCGGAGGTGACGAACCGCCGCTCTCCACTCTACTTGGCGTGTTGATCAAGAAGAACATAAAGGAGTGGGGCGTGTCTACCATCGCCGAAATGCGCCTACAACGCATAAGACATTGACGGCCAGCAAGTCACCCGCCGAGGTAGTCTCGGCTTCAATCCATTGTCCCCATTGGACATTCTACCTCTACCTCTACAAGCGCACCAACCTCGGCGCAAGTGCCCGTGCAAGCTACATCAAGAAGATGCATGAAGGGACAAGACACACCATCGGCGCCACGTACAGCGACTCACTACCAAGCTCAACATCAACAAGCAACCCATGATCTTCAACATAGGCGATCTCGTGTGGCTACACCTTCCAAGGCAGCTTCCCCAGCGAGCATAAGTCAAACTTCTACCTCGAGCGATGGACCCTTCAAGGTGTTAGCACGATACAACAACAAGCGCCTACAAGCTCGACCTACCAGCGACAAGTACAGCGTGGCGACACCTTCAACATCAAAGACCTCTCGCCTTTCCATGGTGATGAAGATCTAGATCAGGTCGGATCCTTTCGAAGGAGGGATATGATCACGGGCATCCTCCCATCACCCCATGGACTCTAGATCAACACCTACAACACCACAAGGACCGATGGCTCGAGCACGTGCAAGAGCTCTTGAAACGAGGTGACATCACTCCTCTCACAACTTCGCCTTGATTCACATGAGACATGGTTACTACCTCAAGCGGAAACCCTATGAATACTCGGTACCAAGAGTCGACCATGAAGAAGCTAGGAAGCAAGGAGAACTAGAAGTGGAAGACATGCATGAAGGCGGAGAGGAGAAGGCTACAAGGACGAGAGGCAGACGATCCGGACGAGGCCGGACGATCCGGACGAGCCAATGATCCGGGGCCCGTCCGGGACGATCCGCTAACTCCACCAAAAGCAAGCTCCCTCGGCGGATCCTCCGGACCCGGCGGATCATCCGGACCCGCCCGGACGGCCGGACCGCCCGGCCGGACTATCCGACCGTCGCCCGACACCAGCGAGCCTCCAGCTCATCAGGGTCCCCCCGGATCATTCGGACCAGCCGGATCATCCGGACCCTCGTCCGGATCATCCGACCGGCCCCTAACGTCTTGGCGTGTTGAGTGAGCCCATGTACCTCGCCCAGGACTCTATATATAGGACCCCTCTCCTCACTTTGAGACTTAGCATTGGATTAGCTCATATTTGTGTGAGCCTTTGCTCATCCACCGGTTACTTCTCCTCGGGAATCGGGACCTCCTTCTGGAGAAGATCCCTCATCGGATACAAGACCCGTTACGGAAGATCCCCTCGTGGATTCAAGGCCTCCTCAGGAGATGAGCAGTTCCTTTGTATCCTTACCCTAGTTGACTATGTATCTTGTGGATCTCATGTGTGTATGTTGATCTAGCACTTGTGTGATCGATTCCTTGTTGGTTGAGTGTTTCTCTCTCGTTTTCCCGTGTTTCCCCTCGTGCTTAGCGTGTTCTTACGTGTTCCCTCCGTGGGATCCCCTCAAGCGTGAAAGATCGACGAATTAGGGTTCCACCCTACATCACACGTCCTCGAATGAAAATAATGCCTCTTTGCACACAAAAGCATAGCAAACAGATTTGCTAAAATCTGGCTCATCAATATCAGATTTAGTGGCAAGTAAACATGTACTTTTCAATTTAATTTCAGAAGCAACACTAGATGGTTTACTATTAGGCTTCATATGTTGCTCAAATTCTTTTGCCACAATCTGATTTTTCACTCTTATTTTTCTCTGTTTTTTGCTTTATTAGCTCTATTAATATCATCTTTCAAAATGGACTCGAGAGTCATAGGAAGCAAAGTAATATTTTTATCCTTATGAACAAGAGTATCTTGATTGTTTCTACCATGGTGTCTGAAATTTTATCAAATTGCCATGAGTGCGACCAAGTAATAAGGAACATGCTTGCATAGGTACCACATCACAATCAACATAATCAGCATATGTAGAGATACTAAAATGCACCTGAGCGATGCGTGTTACCTAAACTTGCAGCTGTTGTTGAACCATTGGATGTAGTAAGGATGTGGATGTGGTCTTGTGGTGAGAGATAGCTTCTCCACCATCTCCATGCTAGCCAAGTTGTTGCGGCTTCCTCCGTCTATGATGGCGCGCCTGAGCGTTCCTTGACAACTCCTTAGTATGGAACAAATTGTGCCTCGATTTTGCTCGGCTTGTGTGACTGCACACTCAAAACACGTTGAAGCGACTAAACATTCATACTGTCGGCGTCTTGAGGAGCCATGTATTGCGTCTCATGATCGAATCATCTCCACCGTGTTCTTCACGTGTAATAAGAACCAGCGTCTCCTCATCATAGTCACTAAGCGGACTCATGCCCACCTTCCTCGGTAGCAATCATCGGCGGCGTTGAGATTTGCATTCTCTCGCATAATGACCTCTTCCCTTAGCGACGTCAAATAATATCCTTTGGTGTGCCCGAGTTGATGCCATGGAGGAAGAAGAGCTACTGTGTAGGCCGGTAGAGTGCGCTCTTGGCGAGATAGTGGGGTTGTGCACCTTTCTTGTATCCCGGCTAGAGTAGCGGTGATGGAGGTCTTGATGGAGTCTTGGTGTAGTGGAAGTAGAGGATGCCGCGGTGTCCATGATGAAAGTCGACTGCGAGAAAAGTTAGTTGGCGCCAATGCTTGTTGATCTGCACTTCACGTTCGACTTTACAAGCAAGATGGAATAAGCAGTGATATTAGTATACTCCTCATACTCTAGAATGGTGCGAATCTCTCTATTTAATCCACCTATAAAGCGTGCAAGCATAGCTTCATTCTCCTCAACAATACCACATCTAATCATGCGGTTTGTAATTCGATAATATTCTTCTACATAATTTTTCCTTGTCTTAAATGCTGCAATTTTTGAAGCAATTCACGTTGATAATATGGTGGAACAGCAGTGACGCATAGCAGTTTTCAAAGCAGCCCAAGTGGCGGGAATAGGATATAATCTACAATGTTAGACCACCATACGTGCAAAACTAGTGAAAGAAGCAATGACACCACCCGTCTCTCCTCGGGATATTGTAAACATGTAAAAGCGTTGTTTAGTTTCTAACTCCCAAGTAAGATATATATCGAGAGCATATCTACCCTCAAATGGTGGAATATTCAATTTAGGTTTAGGAATATGGACATCATCTACGTGAGGTGGTGGTGTAGGCCTACCATTACGAATATATACACGAGTCGACTGGTGGTGGTCTTTGGTTCTGCTGCGTAGTTCTGAATTTGATCGACCTCATCCTCGTAATCATCGCATACTCATCATCCTCCTCGGTACCCAATAGACGCGATGAGCAGGAGCCAAAAAGCTTTCAACAGCGATGGCAATGGCACGAAATTTTGTCTGGCTCAATAGGAACCTGTTGAGCTCGTCCATCTTGATTCGGAAGGCGTAGTTGTTGTTGTTGTTGGAGTGCGATAGGTGCAGCCGGCCGGTGGTTGTGGAAAACAGCGAGCAATTGATTAAACTTGCTATCAAGATTTGTTTCAACGTCTTCTCAATGCCATCTATCTTCTCCATGGCCTCGTCAAATCTGTTTAGCACATCTTGCACTGGCCAATCATCATTTCTTGAAACTTATCATGTAGCATTTGTTAAGTCGGGTTCTCCCAATCAATCTCATCGACGTGATCCTACCATGGTTAGCACCAAATAAAACACACAAGAATATGATCCTCTGAGACTACTAAGAAGTGGTGGTGGTGTATCACAAACCCGTCAAGCAAATCTCAAATTCTTACGGTTCTTACCCGGTGACGGTGGTGATCGGCAACCGTTCTAGTCAAAACTCTCAAAGCTTGGATATAGCGATTACGGGGAGAATCAAGCATACGGCGTAGATGTATGTGGAGCTGGGAAGGCTTATAATATGGTAGCAAAAAAGGTCGACAATAATCAATTCGAGAGATGCAAAGTTGAATAAGCAGCTCAGCGATGGTCTTGTCTTTGGTCCTAGGCTGAACCGTGCTAGAGGCGAGCCTAGAACACTAACAAAATCACGGTGCTGCGTAAACAAGGAAAAAGCACACTCTGAATTTTTTCGCTCTTTTTTTTGCTGTTTTTTCTTGTTGCTTTATTTTGCGAAAAATCACTATAATGGCGAGTGTCTCAAAACTCTTCCAGGTCACTGGCGAGGATGGGCTCAAAATTTTTCGACCAATTTTTTTTTTTTGCCGGACCCAAAATGGGAAGCGGGTCAAAAAACTTTCTATAACTTGCCGGCTGGCTCAATACTCTTAGAAGCACCTAAAAATAGGATAGCGAGAAAATTTTTTTTGTCCCGTCGCGTTTTTGGAAACCAACCTCTTCTACGGATGGCAAAAGATTGCTGGAATCGAAACCTACTCGAACAAGAAAACGAATCGGAAAACTAGATGGATCACGAAAACAAACCTAATATGCAAGGAACTTCGGATTGGTGGTGGATATATGGTGGTAGATGGCAGCGGTGGTGATATATGGGCGGTGGTGGTATATGGATCTGATTGAAGAGGTGGCGGATAAGCGGTGGTGGTTTATGGATACAGTTGAGCGGTGGCGGATAGCGGTGGTGGTAGATGGCGAGCGATGATAATGGTGCGGTGGCGTGACAACTTATGACCAAAACTTCGAAACTCTAAAAGACTAGACTCTAAGACCGGCAACTAGACACGGCGATGCAACATAAATTCAACAATGCAAATCTGAGAAAAAGATTATGCAAAGGCTCGGTGGTTGGCGGATAGGATGAACTAACCTAATTTTTTGTGGCTTTTTGTGGACTATAGATATGAACAACGGACTCGATCTAAACTACGAAAAGCGTAAAATCTCACGAGCAACACGGAAATCGATACCACTTGATAGAGGCAAAGGTGTCCGTCTTTCGATGAGATGGTAGATTTCGCTTTGGTAGAAGTCGACTTTGGCGATCCGACTCTGGCGTGCGAGGCGTCATATATATGTCGCTAAACCAACTCGAGAGGTTATTGACCATCTTAGACACGATCAACGACCACGAGGATCATTTCCTGCGAGAAAACAAAGAAACGAAGAAAGCTGAGATTTCAATCTAGATATTGCGAATATAAGATGAAAGCTTTATTGATCAAGGTGGGGTTACCTTGGCGCCTTTATGCAGTCGTTGAACACAAGCGAATCTGTGAAGTTGCAGCTATGGCGAACTTTTAATCTAAACAAAACCCAAAGTCTAAATGGTGCCCTAAGGGCTGTATATATGGAGAAAGAGGGTGAATTTCGTGGCCCTTGGTGGAGGGTCGAAACTAACCTATCTCTTGTTTCCACACATCGGACTCTAAAATAGCCTATAATTATGTATTTCGAAATTACATGGGCTGGCCCAATAATAAGGTGATATGACACCTAGAGTAGCCTACTGGCCGAAATTTATGAAGTGGCATCTTGTATATTTTGTCCAAGGCTTCATGCACTCATTATGGTGGCTTCAAAGTCTGAAATCATCACTTGTAACTCCATTCTTGTCCCCCTTAGCATGCCATCATCTCCATGCTTGTTCTTGCTCCAATGTTCATCCTTCTCCAAGCTAGGCCTTCAATTATAAGCAAAACAAATGTATCCAATTTAGGCGGCATCATATTCTCAAGAACATTAGAATCATTACCAAGAAGCGAAAGTACACGGTAATTTAGTTGGCGTCTTGTGACTCTAGTAATTGGTCCAGTATGTATAGCAGCAGGGGCTGTGGGTGTAACAATGGTATTAATGCCCTCATCAACTTAATTTCAATCAGGTCAAAATAAAAAAATCTAAGACAATTGTTCACCAAAGAATCCATGGAAGGAAAGAAAAATAATAGTAGAATAGACTATAGTAAAAAGTAAAGGTTCCTCTATAGTGGAATATCGTTTCCACATATATATTGACCGATGCGGGAATGCCCTTTTGTTCTTGGCTTTCCAGCGCATGAGTTCTGACATGCCATCCGGCGAAAACAAGGAGAATAAGGCATATAGCGCTCTTCAATTCTGACCAAATGAGATTGCGGATCATAGAGCATCTGCGAAAGATACGTTTGTCCCTACCGAGAGGCTAATGTCTATAAGCAACATAATCTCTCAATTTCCTTCAAAAGGAAGTTCCAATGGGTTCGAAACTTGTCACGAAAAACAACGACGAATGGTGTTCTTTGACTTTCGGGGCCAAAAGTCACCTTAATGCGTGTTGAGAGTACTCGGGCCTCTGGCATAATGAGTATTTTCTAGATCCTTTACCTGCATGGCGGTTTAGTATTGTGGTTCCCATGGACTCAAATGACAAAATTATGACCGTTTTAGTGAACATCTGTCCATTCTATGGCGGTCCTTGAGCGTATACTTCATTTTCCCGTGCGCTTTTTGCCTAACCGCCCCAAAATTTCTTGTCAGAATTCCAATTAATCATTGAAGAAATTAAAAAGGGTTTAAATAAAAAAATCCAAGTCTTAAATGAAAGGATCTGGCTGGAATTTTAAAGTGTGGTAGAAAGAACTACATATAGTTTTTTCTACGACACTTTAGATTCTTTCTATTATATTATCTTTGAATCTACATAGAATAGAATAGATTGGTAGATTGAAATAGTTAAGTAGTCTAATTCAATTTCTTTTTTCATTGCATCCTTAATTTCAATCCGGTCAAAATAAAAAAATCTAAGACAATTCTTGACCAAAGAATCCATGGAAGGAAAGAAAAATAATAGTAAGAATAGACTATAGTAAAAAGTAAAAGGTTCCTCTATAGTGGAGATATCGTTTCCACATATATATTAACCGATGCGAGGAATGCCCTTTTGTTCTTAGCTTTCGCGCATGAGTTCTGACATGCCATCCGGTGAAAACAAGGAGAATAAGGCATATAGCAGCTCTTGATTCTGACCAAATGAGATTGCGGGGATCATAGAGCATCTGCGAGAAATGCGTTTGTCCCTACCGGGGCTGATGTCTATAAGCAACATAATCTCTCAAATTTCCTTCAAAAGGAAGTTCCAATGGGTTGAAACTTATGCGAAACAGCGACGAATGATGTTCTTTGACTTTCGAGGCCAAAAGTCACCTTAAGGCCGTGTTGAGGTACTCGGGCCTTACAGCGCAATGAGGGTATTTTCTAGATTCACATGCTCACATGGCGGTTTGAGTGTTATTGGGTCGACATGGACTCGAATGACAAAATTATGACCGTTTTAGTGAACATCTGTCCATTCTATGGCGGTCCTTGAAAATACTTCATTATTTAGTGTGCTTTTGCATGGCCGCCCCAAAATTTCTTGTCCTCTATAGTGGAATATCGTTTCCACATATATATTGACCGATGCAGGAATGCCCTTTTGTTATTGGCTTTCAGCGCATGAGTTCTGACATGCCATCAAGCGAAAACAAGGAGAATAAGGCATATAGCGGCTGGATTTTCTTCAATTCTGACCAAATGAGATTGCCGGATCATAGAGCATCTGCGAAAAGGTGCGATTGTCCCTACCGAGGCTAATGTCTATAAGACAACATAATCTCGAATTTCCTTCAAAGGAAGTTCAATGGGTTCGAAACTTATGCGGAAAACAGCGACGAATGATGTTCTTTGACTTTCGGGGCCAAAATGTCACCTTAAGGCTGAATTTGAGGTACTCCGTGATGAGGACATCAATACCATTATTACACCCACCCCCATGTTGCTATACATACTGAGGACCAATTACTAGAGCTCGCGCCGCCAACTAAATCACCGGTACTTTCGTTTCTTGGTAATGATTCTAATGTTCATGAGAATATGATCTTTGCCTAAATTGGATCTTGATAGAGGCAAAGGTGTCCGTCTTTCGATGAGATGGTGGATTTCGCTTTGGTGGAAGTCGACTTTGGCGATCCGACTCTGCGTCGCGAGGGCGTCGCATATAACAATCGCTAAACCAACTCCGAGAGGTTATTGACCCGCGGAGACACGATCAACGACCACGAGGTCTATCTCCTGCGAGCAAGCGAAGAACAAGCAAGAAGCTGAGATTGCAATGCGGATATTGCGAATATAAGATGAAAGCTTTATTGATCAAGGTGGGGTTACGTGGCGCCTTTATGCAGTGGTTGAACACAAGCGAAATGCAGTGAAGTTGCACTATGGCGAACTTTTGATCTAAACAAAACCCAAAGTCTAAGCGGTGCCCTAAGGGCTGTATATATGGAGGAAGAGGGGAGAATTTCGTGGCCCTTGGTGGAGAGTGCAGAAACTAACCCTATCTCTTGTTTCCCCACATACGGACTCTAAAAATAGCCTATACTAATGTATTTCAAATTACATGGGCTGGCCCAATAATAAGTGTGTGAGCACCTAGAATAGCCTCTGGCCGAAATTTATGAAGTGGCATCTTGTATATTTCGTCCAAGGCTTCATGCACTCATTATGGTGGCTTCAAAGTCTGAAATCATCACTTGTAACTCCATTCTTGTCCCCTTGCGCATGCCATCATCTCCATGCTTGTTCTTGCTCAATGTTCATCCTTCTCCAAGCTAGGCCCTTCATTTGTAAGCAAAACAAATGTATCAATTTAAGCGACATCATATTCTCATGAACATTAGAATCATTACCAAGAAGCGAAAGTACACAGTAATTTAGTTGGCGTCTGTGAGCTCTAGTAATTGGTCGATATGTATAGCGGCGGGGTAATGGGTGTAACAATGGTATTGATGTCCTCATCATCCTCCTTCTTGAAATGAAGTCGTCCTCGACGGAAGTTCATCTTCCTCACCAAATATGGCTTCAAATCTGCAATGTTAAAAGTGGGACTAACCCCAAAATCTGCGAGCAGCTCAAGTTTATATGCATTATCATTTACTTTCTCCAACACCTTAAAGGGACCAGCAGCACGTGGCATTAGCTTTGATTTAGCAAATCGGAAATCTATCCTTACATAAATGTAACCAAACAAGATCTCGGTGCAAACACAACATGTTTTCTACCCTTATCTCCAGCAAGTTTATATTTAGCATTCATACGCTCAATGTTTTCCTTAGTTAACTCATGCATTTTAAAATCAATTCATACGTTCTTTAGCATCAAAATTAACCTTCTCCGAAGATGGAAGAAGCAACAAATCAATAGGTGCACGAGGTAGGAAACCATACACAACTTCAAAGGGCACATCTTAGTAGTAGAATGCAATGAGCGATTATAAGCAAATTCAATATGAGGCAAGCATTCCTCCCACATTTTCTTATTTTTCTTTAGAACAGCCCTAAGCATAGTAGACAATGTTCTATTGACTACTTCAGTTTGTCCATCGGTTTGGGGTTACAAGTAGGACTAAAAGCGGTTTAGTCCCCAACTTAGCCATAAACATTAGTCACCTTTATCCAAGCGATCGAGCCTTTGCAATTTTCTATTCGTTGCTTGCATAGTTGAATTATCGGTTGCATCGTGGTAATGGGATTCTTTGGTCTTAGTGTCTAGTTCCTTTAGAGTTTGAGTTACATTTCACATTAGTCACGCCACCTTGCATTATTATCCCTTCGCTGTCCACCATCCCATCTATTAATTTCCACCACGTGCTCTGCGATGTTCATTGTCATAATCATAGTTGTCGTCATTCACATCTTCGCTTTGATCAATCTGCATCTTATCTAGTTTGTCTTGGAAGGGGAGAAAAAAAGAAAAAAGAAAGAAAAAAGAAAGAAAGAAAGAAGAAAAAGAAAAAAAGTGTGAGAAAAAAAAAGAGAAAAAAAAACGGATCTATCTAGAATCAATCTCCTACGAATTCAGTTGGAATCTGTTTTGCGCACTGTTTAGTAAAACAGGTGTATCTTCCTCATACGAAGTCCGTTTTGGCTCCGTGAGTACTCAAATTGAAGCTAGCAACGAGCCGCATCTAAATAGTTGCAGAAGCTAGTTCATTATTTGACACCTCAAAATCGGCTTCTAAATAGGTCTTTTTGCCCTCTGAAGTTCGTGAATACAGCTTGTTCCAATTTTTCAGGCCAGTTTTAGAATTCTTTGACTCCTCATATCAACTCGGAATTGAGTGATTCTTTTTGCATTGGAAAGCTTGAGTTAGTAGCATTCTTTGAAAGAATTTATCCGAAAATTGGCTCAAACTTTTCAAGAGGAAAGTTGGAGAGAGAGTTGTTGTATATCCTGCTTGGTAGTTGTTTTTCATCATTATCTTCACTACTATTGTGATCTTCACTTATATCTTCTTTGTCAAGAGCTACTTAGTATCCTTCATTGATGCTACTTGTGCTATCCGTGACCTCATTAGTGTTCTGGGCTCGCGTCTCTAGTCGGTCTAGCCTAGGACCAGACCTGTGCCGTCGTTGGCGTTTATTCAACGTTGCATCTTTGAATTGATTATTGCTAATCTTTTGCTACCATATATAGCCAACCCAGCTCCACATATTTCTACACCGTGTATCGTCGCTCCCCGGCAATCGCTTTACTCAATATTAGAGTTACTTGACCACTTGATAGAGGCAAAGGTGTCCGTCTTCGATGAGATGGTGGATTTCGCTTTGGTGGAAGTCGACTTTGGCGATCCGACTCTGGCGTGCGAGGGCGTCGCGCATATATGTCGCTAAACCAACTCCAGAGGTTATTGACCGCGCGAACACGATCAACGACCATGAGGTCTATCTCCTGCGAGCAAGCGAAGAACAAGCAAAAGCTGAGATTGCAATCTGGATATTGCGAATATAAGATGAAAGCTTTATTGATCAAGGTGGGGTTACATGGCGCCTTTATGCAGTCGTTGAACACAAGCGAAATGCTGTGAAGTTGCAGCTATGGCGAACTTTGATCTAAACAAAACCCAAAGTCTAAGCGGTGCCCTAAGGGCTGTATATATGGAGGAAGAGGGAGAATTTCGTGGCCCTTGGTGGAGGGTCCGAAACTAACCCTATCTCTTGTTTCCCCACACATACGGACTCTAAAATAGCCTATACTAATTTATTTCGAAATTACATGGGCCTGGCCCAATAATAAGGGTGTGACACCTAGAATAGCCTCTGGACGAAATTTATGAAGTGGCATCTTGTATATTTCGTCCAAGGCTTCATGCACTCATTATGGTGGCTTCAAAGTCACGAAATCATCCTTGTAACTCCATTCTTGTCCCCCTTACGCATGCCATCATCTCCATGCTTGTTCTTGCTCAATGTTCATCCTTCTCCAAGCTAGGCCCTTCATTTGTAAGCAAAACAAATGTATCCAATTTAAGCACATCATATTCTCATGAACATTAGAATCATTACCAAGAAACGAAAAAGTAGTTGGCGTCTTGTGACTAGTAATTTAGTTGGCGTCGGGCGTGGGTGTAACAATGGTATTGAGCTCTAGTAATTGGTCAAATATGGCTTCAAATCTGCAATGTATGGGACTAACCCCAAAATCTGCGGGCTGTGGGTGTAACAATGGTATTGATGTCCTCATAAATGTAACCAAACAAGATCTCGGTGCAAACACAACATGTTTTCTACCCTTATCTCCCGACAAGTTTATATTTAGCATTCATCGCTCAATGTTTTCCTTAGTTAACTCATGCATTTTAAAATCAATTCAGTACGTTCTTTAGCATCAAAATTAACCTTCTCCGAAGATGGAAGAAGCGACAAATCAATAGGTGCACGAGGTAGGAAACCATACACAACTTCAAAGGGCACATCTTAGTAGTAGAATGCAATGAGCGATTATAAGCAAATTCAATATGAGGCAAGCATTCCTCCCACATTTTCTTATTTTTCTTTAGAACAGCCCTAAGCATAGTAGACAATGTTCTATTGACTACTTCAGTTTATCCATCAGTTTGGGGGTTACAAGTAGGACTAAAAGCGGTTTAGTCCCCAACAGCCCATAAACATTAGTCACCTTTATCCAAGCGATACGAGCCTTTGCAATTTTCTATTAGTTGCTTGCATAGTTGAATTATCGGTTGCATAAATGCGGTAATGGATTCTGGTCTTAGTGTCTAGTTCCTTTAGAGTTTGAGTTACATTCACATTAGTCACGCCACCTTTGCATTATTATCCCTTCGCTGTCCACCATCCATCTATTAATTTCCACCACGTGCTCTGCGATGTTCATTGTCATAATCATAGTTGTCGTCATTCACATCTTCGCTTTGATCAATCTGCATCTTATCTAGTTTGTCTTGGAAAGGGAGAAAAAAAAGAAAAGAAAGAAAAAAAGAAAGAAAAAGAAGAAAAGAAAAAAAGTGTGAGAAAAAAAGAAGAAAAAAAAACGGATCTATCTAGAATCAATCTCCTACACGAATTCGGATTGGAATCATTTTGCGCCTTCTGTTTAGTAAAACAGGTGTATCTTCCTCATCTGAAGTCCGTTTGGCTCCGTGAGTACTCAAATTGAAGCTAGCAACGAGCCGCATCTAAATAGTTGCAGAAGCTAGTTCATTATTTGACACCTCAAAATCGGCTTCTAAATAGGTCTTTTGCCCTCTGAAGTTCGTGAATACAGCTTGTTCCAATTTTTGAGGCCAGTTTAGAATTCTTTGACTCCTCATATCCTTTCGAATTGGTGATTCTTTTGCATTGGAAAGCTTGAGTTAGTAGCATTCTTTGAAAGAATTTATCCGAAAATTGGCTCAAACTTTTCAAGAGGAAAGTTGGAGAGAGAGTTGTTGTATATCACTGCTTGGTAGTTGTTTTCATCATTATCTTCACTACTATTGTGATCTTCACTTATATCTTTCATCAAGAGCTACTTAGTATCCTTCATTGATGCTACTTGTGCTATGCCGTGACCTCATTAGTGTTCTAGGCTCGCGTCTCTAGTCGGTCTAGCCTAGGACCGGCCTGATCACCGTCGTTGGCGTTTATTCAACGTTGCATCTTTGAATTGATTATTGCTAATCTTTTGCTACCATATATAGCCAACCCAGCTCCCATATTTCTACACCGTGTATCGTCGCTCCCCTGGCAATCGCTTTACTCAATATTAGGAGTTACTTGACCCATTGATAGAGGCAAAGGTGTCCGTCTTTTCGATGAGATGGTGGATTTCGCTTTGGTGGAAGTCGACTTTGGCGATCCGACTCTGACGTCGAGGGCGTCAGCATATATGTCGCTAAACCAACTCCGAGAGGTTATTGACCACGGAACACGATCAACGACCACGAGGTCTATCTCCTGCGAGCAAGCGAAGAACAAGCAAGCTGAGATTGCAATCTGGATATTGCGAATATAAGATGAAAGCTTTATTGATCAAGGTGGGGTTACGTGGCGCCTTTATGCAGTCGTTGAACACAAGCGAAATCTGCAGAAGTTGCAGCTATGGCGAACTTTTGATCTAAACAAAACCCAAAGTCTAAGCGGTGCCCTAAGGGCTGTATATATGGAGGAAGAGGGGAGAATTTCGTGGCCCTTGGTGGAGAGTCTGAAACTAACCCTATCTCTTGTTTCCCCACATACGGACTCTAAAATAGCCTATACTAATGTATTTCGAAATTACATGGGCTGGCCCAATAATAAGGTGATTGTGACACCTAGAATAGCCTCTGGACGAAATTTATGAAGTGGCATCTTGTATATTCGTCCAAGGCTTCATGCACTCATTATGGTGGCTTCAAAGTCCTGAAATCATCACTTGTAACTCCATTCTTGTCCCCTTTTGCATGCCATCATCTCCATGCTTGTTCTTGCTCCAATGTTCATCCTTCTCCAAGCTAGGCCCTTCATTTGTAAGCAAAACAAATGTATCCAATTTAAGCGACATCATATTCTCATGAACATTAGAATCATTACCAAGAAATGAAAGTACACAGTAATTTAGTTGGCGTCTTGTGAGCTCTAGTAATTGGTCCGGTATGTATAGCGGCGGGGGCTGTGGGTGAAACAATGGTATTGATGTCCTCATCGGATACATTTGTTTTGCTTACAAATGAAGGGCCTAGCTTGGAGAAGGATGAACATTGGAGCAAAAACAAGCATGGAGATGATGGCATGCGCCAAGGGAACAAACGGAGTTACAAGTGATGATTTGGGACTTTGAAGCCACCATAATGAGTGCATGAAGCCTTGGACGAAATATACAAGATGCCACTTCATAAATTTCGTCCGGAGGCTATTTTAGTCTCTGCGTCACCTTATTATTGAGCTAGGCCCATGTAATTTCGAAATACATAAGCATAGGCTATTTTTAGAGTCCGTATGTGTGGGAAACAAGAGATAGGGTTAGTTTGGACCCCTCCACCAAGGCCACGAAATTCACCCCTCTTCCACCATATATACAGCCCTTAGGGCACCGTTTAGACTTTGGGTTTTGTTTAGATTAAAGTTCGCCATAGCTGCAACCAGCGTGCCGTTTGTGTTCAGCGACGAGACAAAGCGTCTGAGAACCCACCTTGATCAATAAAGCTTTCATCTTATATTCGCAATATCCAGATTGCAAACTCAGTTTCTTGCTTGTTCTTCGTTTGCTCGCGGAAGCAGACCCGTGGTCGAGTTGATGCGTGCTCGGCATGGTCGATAACCTCTCGGAGTTGGTTTAGCGATTGCTAAGTACGCGGCGTCCTCGCCTGCGTTAAATTCGGATCGTCAAAGTCGACTTCCTGGCGAAATCCACCATCTCATCGAAAGGCGGGACACCTTTGCCTCTATCAGTTAGTTCATCCTATCCAGAACCGATCGAGCCTTTGCATAATCTTTTACGTATTTGCATTGTTGAATTTGCGGTTGCATAAATCGTGTCTAGTTGCTAGTCTTAGAGTCTAGTCTTTTAGAGTTTCTAGTTACGGTCATAAGTTGTCACGCCACCACCGCTTCCATATATCACCACATTGCCATCTACCACCATATATCCACCACCAATCCGAGTTCCTTGCATATTAGGTTTGTTTTCGAGGATCCATCTAGTTTTCGATTCGTGTTTCCTTATGCGAGTAGGTTTGATTCGGCAATCTTTTGCCGTCCGTAGAAGAGGTTGGTTTCAAACAAAAAAAGTCAGGAAACCACCCTCCGTTTAGGCCCAAAATTTTCCAAAAGCATGCGGGACAAAAAATTTCTGCCTATCCTATTTTTAGGTGCTTCTAAGCGTATTGAGCCACTCGCCGTTATAGAAAGTTTTTTGACCCGTTTCGGTTTTTGGGTCGGGCGATCGAAAAAAAAAAAATTGGTGAATTTTTTGAGCCCATCTGTCGATTTGACACAGGAAGAGTTTTGAGACACTCGCCATTATAGTGATTTTCGCAAAAAAAAAAAAGCATAAAAAAAAAAAAGCATAAAAAAAAAAGCGAAAAAAAAAAAAATTCAGAGTGTGCTTTTCCTTGTTTACGTGCGTGCCGTGATTTTGTTAGTGTTCTAGGCTCGCGTCTCTAGCGGTCTAGCCTAGGACCAACCTGATACCGTCATTGGCGTTTATTCAACTTTGCATCTCTGAATTGATTATTCTTGACCTTTTTTGGCTACCATATTATAAGCCTTCCAGCTCCACATACATCTCGTCGTGCGTTTGATTCTTCTGGTAATCGCTATATCAAGCTTTGAGAGTTTTGACTACTAGCGGTTGCGATCACCACCTTCTTTGGGTAGGCTGGTAAGAATTTGAGATTTGCTTGCGGGTTTGTGATACACCACCACCACTTCCTAGTAGTCTGTAGGATCATATTCTTGTGTGTTTCTATTCTTTGCTAACCATGGTAGGATCACAAGCCGATGAGGCTGATTGGGAGAACTGGCGAACAAACGGCTACATGATAAGTTTCAGCAAATGATGATTGGACGGTGCAAGATGTGATAAGCAGATTTGCGAGGCCATGGAGAAGATAGATGGCATTGAGAAGGCGTTTGAAACAAAGCTTGATAGCAAGTTTGATGAATTGCTCGCGTTTTCCACAACCACGCTTTGCTGCACCTATCGCACCTCTGCAGCGACAACAACTTCGCCCCTTCGAATCGGTATGGGATGAGCTCAGCGTGTTCCTCTTGAGCAGGACAAAATTCTGGTGCAGCTGCTACTCTTTGTTGGTGCTTCTTTGGCTCCTCTACTTGCTTGCTGCTTTATGCAGGGAGGATGATTATGTGGGAGATTACGAGGATGAGGTTGATCAACATCGAACTCGTGCACCACCGGCACCACAACCACCGGTCGTCCACATGCAAATAATGGCAATGTTAGGGCTCCCCTCAGTGCGAGATCATGACCATCTCCTAAACTGAAATTGAATATTCCACCATTTGAGGGTAGATATGTTCTGATATATATCTTACTTGGGAGTTAGAAGCTGAACAACGATTTACATGTTTACAATATCACGAGGAGAGGCGTGTTTCTGCTGCTGTTTGTGCTTTCACTAGCTTTGCATGTGTTTGGTGGTGCGAACATTGTAGATTATATCTGTTCGGCTACTTGGGCTGCTTTGAAAACTGCTATGCGTACTCGTTGGGTTCCACCATATTATCAGCGTGAATTACTTCAAAAATTGCAGCGCTTAAGACAAGGAAAAAATTCGTGAAGAATATTATCGGGAATTACAAAGCTGGCTTGATTAGATGTGGTATTGTTGAGGAGAATGAAGCTATGCTTGCGTTTTACGGGTGGATTAAATAGAGATTGAGACCATTCTAGACTATAAGGATTATAATAATATCACTCGTTTATTCCATCTTGCTTGTAAAGCTGAGCGTGAAGTCTTGAGGATCGGCGAGGCATTGGCGCGCACTAACTTTTCTGAGGTCGACCTTCATCATGGACACCACGTGCATCATCTACTTCCTTTGCACCATCACCTCCTTGGTGCCACCTCCAACCGTGATACAAGCGAGCACAACCACCACTATCGCCAGAGCACACTGCTTTGGGCTGCTGAGCTCTTCTTCCATGGCGTCAGCAGGGCACACAAGTGATATTATTTTGTCGTTGTTGTAAGGAAGAGGACATTTTGCGAGAGAATGCAAATCTCAGCGTGTGATGATTGCTCTTGAGGATGGTGGGTATGAGTCCGCTAGTGACTATGATGAGGAGACTTTGGCTCTTATTACACATGAGGAACACGGTGGAGATGATTACGATCATGAGACACAATACATGGCTCTTTGAAGATCTTGTGGTATGAATGTTTAGTTGCTCAGCGTGTTTTGAGTGTGCAGAGTTACACAAGGTGAGCAAAATCGGAGGCATAATTTGTTCCATACAAAGGGAGTTGTGAAGGAGCGTTCTATTAGCGTCATCATAGATGGAGGGCTGCAACAACTTGGCTAGCATGGAGATGGTGGAAGCTATCTCTCACCACAAGACCACATCCACATCCTTACTACATCCAATGGTTCAACAACAGCGGCAAGGTTAAGGTAACACGTCTTGTTAGTGTGCATTTTAGTATCTCTACATATCTGATTATGTTGATTGTGATGTGGTACCTATGCAAGCATGTTCCTTGTTACTTGGTAGACCATGGCAATTTGATAAAATTACATACACCATGGTAGAAACAATCGTATACTCTTGTTCATAAGGATAAAAATATTACTTTGCTTCCTATGACTCTGAGTCCATTTTGAAAGATGATATTAATAGAGCTAATAAAGCAAAAGCAGGAGAAAAATAAGAGTGAAAATCAGATTGTGGCAAAAGAATTTGAGCGACACATGAAGCCTAATAATAAACCATCTCTTGTTGCTACGAAATTAAATTGAAAAGTGCATGTTTACTTGCCACCAAATCGATATTGATGAGCTAGATTTTAGCAAATCTATTTGCTATGCTTTTGTGTGCAAAGAGGCATTATTTTCATTCGAGGACGTGCCTTCCTCTTTGCCCCTCTTGTCACTAACATTTTGCGGGGAGTTGATTGGCGTCTTTCCACAAGGCGTGCCCAGGATTACCACCTATTAGAGGATTGAGCATCAAATTGACTTAATTCGGTGCATCATTACCAACCGTGCACCATCCGTACCAATCCGGAGGAGGCGAAGGAGATTATCGTCAAGTCTGAGGAGCTGCTCGACAAAGGTTATATCTGCGAATCCCTTAGTCCTTGTCTTGTTCCTATTATTCTAGTGCGAAAAAGGATGGTACGTCACGTATGTGTGTTGATTGTAGAGGCATTAATAATATTACTATTAGTTATCGTCACCCTATTCCTAGGCTAGATGATATGCTTGATGAATTGAGTGGCTCTACAATATTCTCCAAAGTTGATTTGCGTAGTGGATACCATCAAATTCGTATGAAATTGGGAGATGAATGGAAAACAGCATTTAAAACTAAGTTTGGATTATATGGTGGTTAGTCATGCCTTTTGGGTTAACTAATGCACCTAGTACTTTCATGAGATTAATGAGCGAAGTTTTCGTGCTTTCATTGGACGATTTGTGGTAGTCTATTTTGATGATATCTTGATTTATAGCAAATCTTTGGAAGAACATTTGGAACATTCGTGCTGTTTTAATGCTCTACGTGATGCGTTTGTTTGGTAACCTTGGGAAGTGCACCTTTTGCACCGACCGAGTATCTTTTCTTGGCTATGTTGTTACTCCACGAGGGAATTGAAGTTGATAAAGCCAAGATTGAAGCTATTGAGAGTTGGCGCAGCCAAAGCAGTCACACAAGTGAGGAGTTTCCTTGGCCTCGCTGGTTTCTATAGGCGTTTTGTGAGAGATTTCAGCACCATTCTTGCACCTCTCAACGAGCTTACAAAGAAGGATGTGCCTTTTGTTTGGGGTACCATACGGGAAGAAGCCTTCACGGTATTGAAAGCTAAGTTGACACATGCTCCTTTACTCCAACTTCTGATTTTAATAAGACTTTTGAGCTTGAATGTGATGCTAGTGGAATTGGATTAGGAGGTGTGTTATTACAAGATGGCAACACTGTTGCATACTTTTACGAAAAATTGAGTGGGCCTAGTCTGAATTACTCTACTTATGATAAAGAATTATATGCTCTTGTTAGGACTTTAGAAACATGGCAACATTATTTATGGCCCAAAGAATTTGTTATACATTACGATCATGAATCTTTGAAACATATTAAAAGTCAAGCTAAACTGAATCGTAGACATGCTAAATGGGTCTAATTCATTGAGAGTTTCCCTTATGTCATTAAACACAAGAAGGGTAAAGAAAATGTTATTCTTGATGCATTGTCTAAATCGCTATACTATGCTTTCACAACTTGACTTCAAAATATTTGGTTTGGAGACCATCAAAGATCAATATGTGCATGATGCTGATTTTAAAGATGTATTGCAGAATTGTAAAGAAGGAAGAACATGGAACAAGTTTGTCGTTAATGATGGATTTGTGTTCGTGCTAACAAGCTATGCATTCCAGCTAGCTCCGTTCGTCTTTTGTTGTTGCATGAGGCATGGAGGAGGACTAATGGGACACTTTGGCGTGAAGAAGGCGGAGGGCGTACTTGCTACACATTTCTTTTGGCCAAAGATCGACGGGATGTTGGCGTTTTATTGCTCGTTGCACTACATGTCAAAAAGCTAAGTCACGACTCAATCCTCATGGTTTATATATGCCTTTACTGTGCCTAGTGTTCCTTGGGAGGATATATCTATGGACTTTGTTTTAGGTTTACCTCGAACAAAGAAGGGAGGATAACATATTTGTTGTCGTGGATAGATTCTCGAAAATGGCACACTTTATACCATGTCATAAAAGCGATGATCTTTGTTAATGTTCTTGATTTGTTCTTTCATTGAAATTATTAAGCTTGCATGGTGTGCCAAATACTATTGTTTCAGATCGTGATACTAAATTTCTTAGTCACTTTTGGAGATGTTTATGGGCTAAGTTGGGGACTAAACTGCTTTTAGTACTACTTGTCACCCCCAAGCTGATGGACAAACTGAAGTAGTCAAAGAACATTGTCTACTATGCTTAGGGCTGTTCTAAAGAATAATAAGAAAATGTGGGAGGAATGCTTGCCTCATATTGAATTTGCTTATAATCGTTCATTGCATTCTACTACTAAGATGTGCCCTTTTGAAGTTGTGTATGGTTTCCTACCTCGTGCACCTATTGATTTGTTGCCTCTTCCATCTTGGAGAAGGTTAATTTTGATGCTAAAAGCGTGCTGAATTGACTTTAAAAATGCATGAGTTAACTAAGGAAAACATTGGCGTATGAATGCTAAATATAAACTTCTTTGGAGATAAGGGTAGAAAACATGTTGTGTTTGCACTGGAGATCTTGTTTGGTTACATTTGCGTAAGGATAGATTTCTGATTTGCGCAAATCAAAGCTAATACCACGTCTTTGCTGGTCCCTTTAAGGTGTTGGGGAAAGTAAATGATAATGCATATAAACTTGAGCTGCCTTGATTTTGGGGTTAGTCCACTTTCAACATTGCAGATTTGAAGCCATATTTGGGTGAGGAAGATGAACTTCCATCGAGGGCGACTTCATTTCAAGAAGGGAGGATGATGAGGACATCAATACCATTGTTACACCCACAGCCCTATTTGCTATACATCTTGGACCAATTACTAGAGCTCGCATGCGCCAACTAAATTACGGTACTTCGTTTCTTGGTAATGATTCTAATGTTCATGAGAATATGATCTGCCTAAATTGGATACATTTGTTTTGCTTACAAATGAAGGGCCTAGCTTGGAGAAGGATGAACATTGGAGCAAGAACAAGCATGGAGATGATGGCATGCGCAAGAGGAACAAACGGAGTTACAAGTGATGATTCGGGACTTTGAAGCCACCATAATGAGTGCATGAAGCCTTGGACGAAATATACAAGATGCCACTTCATAAATTTCGTCCAGAGGCTATTCGGTCTTCGTCACCTTATTATTGGGCCAGGCCCATGTAATTTCGAAATACATAAGTATAGGCTATTTTTAGAGTCCGTATGTGTGGGGAAACAAGAGATAGGGTTAGTTTGGACCCCTCCACCAAGGGCCACGAAATTCACCCTCTTCCTCCATATATACAGCCCTTAGGGCATCGTTTAGACTTTGGGTTTTGTTTAGATTAAAAGTTAGCCATAGCTGCAACCGGCGTGCCGTTTGTGTTCACGACGGACAAAGCGTCCACAGAACCCCACCTTGATCAATAAAGCTTTCATCTTATATTCGCAATATCCAGTTGCAATCTTAGTTTCTTGCTTGTTCTTCGTTTGCTCGCAGGAAGCAGACCTTCGTGGTCGGGTTGATCGTGCTCGGCGTGGTCAATAACCTCTCGGAATTGGTTTAGCAATTGCTAAAGTAGCGGCGTCCTTACGTTCGTAGTCGGATCGTCGGATCGTCAAAGTCGAAATCCACCATCTTATCGAAAGGCAGGACACCTTTGCCTCTATCACTTTCGGGGCCAAAAGTCACCTTAAGGCCGTGTTGAGGTACTCGGTGATAGAGGCAAAGGTGCCGATCTTCGATGAGATGATGGATATCGCTTTAGTGGAAATCGACTTTGGCGATCGACTTCTGAGCGTGCGAGGGCGTCGCATATAGCTATCGATAAACCAACTCGAAGGTTATTAACCTGACAATCCATTTGATTAAGTGGAACCTAATTCGTCGATCTTTCACGTTTGGAGGGTCCTACGGAGGAACACGAAGAAGCGAGAAAAACGAGAGGAAATCACGAGGGAAGAGCAGAGAGAGACACTCAGCCCGACAAGAGATCGATCACACAAGGTCTAGATCATGAAGCACGAGTGATACATGGTCCAAAATCAACAAAGGAAAGATACAAAGGTAGCCGTTCTTCTCCGGAGGAGGTCTTGAATCCACGAGGATCTTCCCTTATATGGGTCTTGAATCCGATGGATCTTCTCCTAGATGGAGGTCTGATCTCCGTGGAGAAATGCCGGTGGATGAGCAAAGGCTCTCACACACAAATATGAGCTAATCAATCTTTGAGTCTCAAAGTGTGAGAGGGGTCCTATAAATAGAGTGCAGGACGAAGGGTACATGGGCTCAGCCCAACCGCGCACAGGCGCTGGCGGATAATCCGGACGAGTCCGGATAATCCGGACGGTCGATAATCCGGGTGGAGTCCGGATGGCGGAAGGTCGGCTGAGGCGGCGGCAGGCGGATGTCGGTGAAGTCGGACGTCCGGGTGGGGTCGGATGATCCGGGCTGGGTCGGGATGATCCGGCTTCGATGTGGAGGTTCTGTTGCCTTGGTGGAGTTAGCGGATCGTCCGGACCGGGGTCCGGATCATCCGAACTCTGTCCGGATTGTCAGGGCCTCTATCCGGATCGTCCGGCCTCCACAGTACTTGTGACTTTCTCCTCTCCGTCTTCCGCATGTCTTCCGCTTCGATTCTCCTTGCTTCGACTTCTTCATGGTCGACTCCTTGGTGCTGAGTATGCATAGAGTTTCCGTTTGAGGTAGTAGCCATGTCTCATGTGAATCGAAGGATAGTTGTGAGAGGAGTGATGTCACCTCGGTTTCAAGAGCTCTTGCGTGCTCGAGTCATCGGTCCTTGTGGTGTTGTAGGTGTTGATGTAGAGTCCATGGGGATGATGGAAGGATGCTCGCATCATATCCCTCCTTGAAAGGATCCGACCTCGGATCTAGATCTTCATCACCATGGAGCAGCGAGAGGTCTTTGGCGTTGAAGGTGTCGCTCACGTTGTACTTGTCGCTTGGTAGGTCGAGCTTGTAGGCGTTGTTGTTGTAGCGTGCTAACACCTTGAAGGTCCATCGGCTCGAGGTAGAAGTTTGGACTTGCGTTAGTTGAGAGCGTTCCTTGCGAAGGTGTAGCCACGAGATCGCCTATGTTGAAGATCATGGGTTGCTTGTTGATGTTGAGCTTGGTAAGCTAGTCGTTGTACTTGGCGCTCGATGGTGTTTCTTGTATCTTCATGCATCTTCTTGATGTAGCTTGCGGGCACTTGCGTCGAGGTTAGTGCGCTCTTGTAGAGGTAGAGGTAGGATGTCAATGGGGACAATGGGTTGAAGCCGTGAAGCGACCTCGAAGGGGACTTGCCGGTCGTCGAATGTCTTCTTGCGGTTGTAGGCGTACTTTCGGCGATGGGTGAACCGCCTCCACTCCTTGATGTTCTTTTTGATCAACCGCGAAGTAGAGTGGAAGCGTCCGGTTTATCACCTCCGTTTGGCCGTCGGTTTGAGGATGGTATCGCGGAGGAGAACACGAGCTTGATTCGAGCTTGGCGCAAAGAGTTTTCAATAGTAACTCAAGAACTTGGCGTCGCGATCGGAGGCGATTGACTTTGGTACTCCATGGGCATACGATTTCCCTACAAAATAGATTTGCAATATGTGAAGCATCGTCTACTTTGTTGCAAGGAATGAAATGTGCCATTTTAGAAAATCTGTCCACAACAACAAATACGGAGTCCTTTCCATTTTGAGTTCTAGGCAAACCAAGTACAAAGTCCATGCTAATGTCTTCCCAAGGTTGATAGGGAATAGGAAGAGGCATGTAAAGACCATGAGATTGAGCTTTTGACTTAGCTTTGCGGCATGTTGAGCATCGGGTGGTGAAGCGTGAAACGTCTCGAAACATCTTGGGCCAAAAGTAGTTCTTGGAGGCGTGGCGAAGGTCTTGTCGCGTCAAAATGTCCCATGAGTCCACCTCCATGAGCCTCTTGCAAAAGTAGCAAGCGAAGAAGACTCGGGTATGCAAAGTTTGTTAGCTCTCATAAGATAACCATCCTTGAGGTAATATTGTTCCCAAGATGTATCGTCAAACATTTAGCATAATGAGGTGCAAAAGATGGATCACTAGCTTACAAATCCTTTATGTGCTCAAAGCCTATAACATTCAACTCAAGTTGGGTGTGGCGTGCATATCGTGAAAGTGCATCGGCAACTACATTTTCCTTGCCCTTAATGTACTTGATCACATATGGAAAAGATTCAATAAATTCACTCCATTTGGCATGGCGCTTGTTCAATTTAGTTTGACCTTTTAAGTACTTAAGCGTTTCATGATCGGTATGGATGACAAACTCATGAGGTCTAAGATAATGTTCCCAAACATGTAGTACCGCACTAAAGCATATAATTCCTTGTCATACAGGATAGTTAAGTTGAGCACGGAGAGTTTTCACTAAAATAAGCAATGACTCGTTTTCTTGCATTAAAACTCCGCCAATTCGGTACCACTTGCATCACAATGGACCTCAAAAGTTTTGTCAAAATTGGGCAAAGCAAGAATTGGAGCATGAGTAAGCAAAGACTTGAGCTCATCAAAAGCGTTTGATTGCAAGGTCCCCAAACAAAAGAGTATTCTTCTTACTCAAAGCATGCAAAGGAGCTGCAATAGTGCTAAAGTTTTTCACAAGCGGCGATAAAATCACTGCAAGACCAAGGAAACTTAGCACTTGTTGCAAATTGGTGGGTTGGGGCCAAGTTTTAATTGCTTTGATCTTAGTTTCATCAACATGAACACCCTTGGAAGAGACAATGAAACCCAAGAAAACCACTTTGTCAACTCCAAAAGTGCATTTCTTCAAGTTGGCATAAAGACTTTCATTTGAAGTGTTTGCAAAACAAGCAACATGATCAAGATGCTCTTTCATGGTTTTGCTAAACACAAGAATATCATCAGTAAACCACAACAAAGATTCCAATGTATGGATGAAGTACATGATGCATGAGGCGCACAAAAGTTAAGGAGCTTCAGACAAACCCATAGGCATAACCAACCATTCATATAAGCCAAATTTTGTTTTGAAAGCAGTTTTCCATTCATCACCCTCATGAATCGTATTTGATAATAGCCACTTTTAAGATCAATTTTGAGAAAAGTTGGCTCCACTAAGTTCATCAAGCATATCATCTAGCGAGGATCAATTTTGAGAAAAAGTTGGCTCCACTAAGTTCATCAAGCATATCATCTAAGCGAGGAATGGGATGCCTATAGCATACGGTGATAGCATTTATAGGTCTACAATCGGAACACTGGCGGAAACTTCCATCGGGCTTAGGCACAAGAATAGCAGAGTGCGACACAAGGGCTTAGCTTTCCGTACATGACCGTTGTCAATTAGTTGTTGTACTTGCCGTTGAATCTCCTTGGTTTCTTGGGATTGACACGGTAGGGAGCTTTGTTTGGAAGTGGCGCTCGGGGATGAGGTTGATTCGATGCTCAATGCCTCGAAGAGGAGGTAGACCGGAGGTAGCTCATCGGGAAAACATCTTGAAATTCTGCAAAGAGATTGAAACACCAAAGGTAGCTCATGAGTGGTGTTAGTGTTTGGTTCTCCATCCTTGCACACTAGGACAAAGTGCATCACACTCGATGGGTTCTCACACACTTCTCTCATCTCATGTTTGGTGGCGAATAGTATGAGGTTTTTCTCTCTAGGCGAAGAGGCGCTCAAATTTGGCTTGTGGCTCTCACTCACTTTTTGGTGGCTCAGTTTCTCACTCTTCTCTCTTTGGTTGGTGGCTTGTTTATCGGCAATCACTTGACTAGGAGACATGGGTCGTAGGACATATTCTTTGCCTTTCATCTTGAAGCTATAGTGGTTTGTACGCCCATTGTGGTAGACACCACGGTCGAATTGCCATGGCCGACCAAGGAGGAGGTGGCAAACGGTCATTGGGACCACATCACACTCCAAAGTGTCCTCATATGCACCGATTTTGAAGGATACTTGGACCGTGTGCTCAACTCGTATAGTCTTGGGAGTCCTTAGCCATTGAACCTTGTATGGTTGCGGATGCTTCTTCTTGACCAATTGGAGCTTGGAGCGAGTTCTTGGCTTGCCAAGTTGTGGCAACTACCTCCATCGATGATGACCTTGGCGGATCTCCGTTGATGCGGCCTTAGTGTGGAAGATGTGGCATCGTTGGTCTTCTTCTTGGTGATGTTGAAGTGTCAAGACTTTGGAGACAA
This sequence comes from Aegilops speltoides, assembly GCA_021437245.1. Classification (NCBI taxonomy): domain Eukaryota; kingdom Viridiplantae; phylum Streptophyta; class Magnoliopsida; order Poales; family Poaceae; genus Aegilops; species Aegilops speltoides. The sequence goes on from JAHHZJ010001287.1 coordinate 137,756, forward strand.
CAAGGCGGGGCTTGTATCTTCATCACAAAGACTTCATCATCTACATCCTCGTTGATCGCGGTGCATGGCCACTTGCTCAATAGCGTCCATTTCATCTTCACTCATTGAGTCGGAGGTGCCATCGTCGTTGAGTATCATGAATGCGCTTGTTGGTGCATTCATATGACTTGTGGCCTCGTCGCGCCAAGTAAAACACTTGAAGGAGCTTGTCTTGACGGTCTCATCGGTTGGAGTAGATGATGAAGCCCGCGGCTTGTAGTTGCTTGTAGTAGGAGGAGGACGACTTGAACTTGTAGAAGTTTTCTTGTAACTTGACTTGTCATCGTTGCCTGGAGAAGGCTTGGTTGATGTCGAAGTTGGAGTAGGTGTTGAAGCTTGGTTGTTGGAGAGGTCGTATGTCTTGGATGAGTACTTGGCGTACTTGAAGTCATCTTGCACTTGTCGTTCCGCCTTTGTAGCTTGATGCACAAGCTCAATGAGGTTGGAGTAGGGTTGGAAGTTGGCAATCTTCTTGATGGGATGGTTGAGGCCGTTCAAGAATCGTGCCATTGTTTGCTCATCATCCTCCGTGACATTGGCTCGAATCATGGCAATCTCCATTTCTTTGTAGTATTCTTCAACACTCTTTGTTCCTTGCTTGAGGAGTTGTAGCTTCTTGAAGAGATCACGGTTGTAGTAGGTGGGCACAAAGCGTGCTCGCATGACATCCTTCATTTGAGCCCAAGTGGTGATTGGAGGTTCACCTCTTGCTTGTCGGCGCTCAAGGACTTGTTCCCACCATATGAGCACATAGTCTTGGAACTCAAGTGATGCCATAGCGATCTTCTTCTCTTCCTCATAGTTGTGCAAACGAAAGATTTTGTCGACCTTCAATGCCCATGAGAGGAACTCTTGGGATCATTGGTTCCATTGAACTTGGGCATTGTGAACTTGAGCTTGCCATAGCGGTGTTCTTCATTGTTTTGAGGTCGATGTTGATGATGGCGTTCTTGGCGTGTAGGGTGATCATCCTCATGTTGCTCTTGGCGAGGAGGAAGTCCATGATCAACTTGTTTTTGTTGACCTTGAGGTTGAGGTTGAGCTTGAGGAGCTTGTGGAGGAGCTTGTTGAGCTTGTCGTTGCGCATGTGGATGGTAGTTCCTCTCTTGTATTTCTTCTCGAAGGGCTTCCTCTTGATTGCGTCTTTCGCGATTGCGGTTGGCGAGAGCTCGACTTGATGCTTGAAGTGCGCGTTCCGCCTCAAGAGCTTGTGCTTCTCGTTGTTGTTGTTGAAGACCTTGAGCCTCGGCGTCTTGTTGCTCTTGGTGTAGGCGCGCTTGTTCTTGTTCTTGTTGGTGGCGAAGACGTTGTCGTTCTTGAGCTTGAGCAAATGCCATTTGGCTCGATTGAGGACGAGGAACTTCTTCATCAACTTGCTCTTGGATATTCTTGTCGTGTAGCGGGTTGCGAGATGCATAGCGATCTTGTGTGGCTCGTCGAAGAATGTTCGATAATGGTGTACTTGTGTCGGAGAAGAAGTCGTCGGATGGCGACTTGAGTGGCTCCGTCTTGAGTGTGAAGAGGTAGAAATCGTTGGTTCACCAACAAAGCGCGGATCTCGTCCATTCTTGCATCATTCTCTTTCTTGTGTGCGTCGAGTTTGTTGTCGAAGTAATCTCGTATACGTTTCTCGAAGAAGCGCAAGTCGGTGGAGAGGTTGTCGATCGTTAAGCTCAATGCTTGTTGCTCAAGATGGAGAGCTCGTTCTTGGCGTAAAGAGGTGGCTCTTGGTGACGTATGATGACATGTAAATCGTCTTGCTTTCGATGAAGAGTGGATTTGTAGAAGAACTTGGCCTATCCATCATTTCAAGCAAATTGTGAGTGGTGGAAGGAGAAGAATGAATACCAATGTACCTTTGACGAAGTTGAAGATGAATCAAGTTCACTCAAATGCGGACAATGAAATAGCACTATTAGTACCGATCCTTGTCGATTCTCACACCTACACAAGTAAAAGCTTTTGGTGGAGCTTGGTTAGGATGGTGGCACAAAATTGATTGCAATCATTAGCTTGACTCAAAGATGTTGAAGAAGATTAGCAAATTCGCATATGCAACAAGTAGACCAAGCAAGTAGTGGTACGGAAACACACGCATAAATAGATAAATGGGATTGTGCAAACCAAAAGTGAGCCAAAATGTGGAATCACGAAAATGCTCTTGTTGCACAATACTAGAGAAACATATGCAGTTGCACAATAGGCGGATCACGGAGCTTGTGCACAACCTACTAGGCAAAAATGCAACGATCTCTATCCCAAGTATGCTATATGTATGGTATATCGGTGCAATGATCCAAGAAGATCTTATGTGACAATCTTAATGTTGTATGATGCTATGCTTGTTGCTTATAAGCTCTTTGCTTATCTTTCCTCTTTGCTTAAAAGCTTGAGTGGCTCTTTCTCTTTTGAGCTCTTTTCTTATGCAAACTTGACGAACTAAGATAGCAATTGTGTATCACGATGACAACTTTGTGACACACAAGTTGATTTTGAGATATGCACCTCGATTGTATGTATGATATGGTGTATGCAACTAATGTGCACAAGTCACGTTGCGGCAATACTCAATGGCTAGTCTCGGTGGGTAAGCAGCATAAAGATGGTATATGATGGTTATCAATGCAATTGCAAGGTATGACAAAGATGTCGTTGATGTTACCGTCCGTAGCGAAGATGAGTAGCCGACCAAAATGGCGTTTGTTGTTGATGTCACACAGCGCCTAGATAGTCGAAACACAAAGAATGGCGGAAATCTCACTCAAATTGTTGAGCTCAAATTGAATGGTTGTCTGGAGGTTGTGTCTTGGGGTTTGGCGAGTGGGCTGGTGGTGGATGTGGTGGGAGGATATATGTATGTGTGGGTGGTGGTGGTGGTGGAGGATGTGGTGGTGGTGGAGGATGTGGCTGCGAGAATCTGCGGTTTTGTGAAGAGCCGGATGATCCGGGCAGGGCGGATGATCCAGGCGAGTCCGGATGATCCGGGACTTGGTCCGGATGATCGGCAGTCGACTCACTCACAGGAACTGCTCGGGGAAGAACTTCAGCGGGGAGAAATTTGGCGATTTGGGGATTTTGGGTGGATTCGAGGGGAGAAGGTGGGGAAACACAAGATCCACGAGTTACACGAATCACGGATCAAAAACAACAAAACATCATCAAAACTAACAAATCACAAAAAATTTGGGGGTATTTTTGTGGGGATTTTCGGGTTTTAGGGCCGAAAACAACAAAATCAAGCTAGAAATCACGAGGTAGGGGCTCCAAACACGTGATCAGCGTGGCTCATGATACCATATGATGTGGGTGGAACCCTAATTAAATCGATCTTTCACGTTTGGAGGGGTCCTATGGAGGAACACGAAGAGCAGCGGAAGAAGCGAGAGGAAATCACGAGGGAAGAGCAGAGAGACACTCAACCCACAAGAGATCGATCACACAAGGTCTAGATCATCTAAGCACGAGTGATACATGGTCCAAAATCAACAAAGGAAAGATACAAAGGTAGCCGTTCTTCTCCCGGAGGAGGTCTTGAATCCACGAGGGGATCTTCCCTTATAGGGGTCTCGAATCCGATGGATCTTCTCCTAGACGGAGGTCCTGATCTCCGTGGAGAAGTACCGGTGGATGAGCAAAGGCTCTCACACACAAATATGAGCTAATCCAATGCTGAGTCTCAAAGTGAGGAGAGGGGGTCCTATAAATAGAGTGCATGATCCGGGTGGAGTCCGATGAGCGGAGGGGTACATGGGCTCGGGCGGATGTCGGTAGAAGTCGGACGTCGGGTGGAGTCCGGATGATCCGAACTGGGTCCGGATGATCCGGCTTCAGCGGAGAGTTCTGTTGCCTTCGGTGGAGTTAGCGGATCGTCGGGACGAAGTCTGGATCATCCGGGATCTGTCCGGATCGTCTGGGCCTCTGTCCGGATCGTCCGGCCTCCACAGTACTTGTGGCTTTCTCCTCTCCGTCTTCACGCATGTCTTCGCTTCGATTCTCCTTGCTTCCAGCTTCTTCATGGTCGACTCCTTGGTGCTGAGTATGCATAGAGTTTCCGTTTGAGGTAGTAGCCATGTCTCATGTGAATCGAAGGATAGTTGTGAGAGGAGTGATGTCACCTCGGTCTCAAGAGCTCTTGCGTGCTCGAGTCATCGGTCCTTGTGGTGTTGTAGGTGTTGATGTAGAGTCCATGGGGATGATGGAAGGATGCTCGCATCACAACGACCACAGTGCATTTCCTGCTGACAATCGAAGAACAAGCAAGCGAGATTGCAATCTGGATATTGCGAATATAAGATGAAAGCTTTATTGATCAAGGTGGGGTTACGAGGCGTCTTTGTATGGTCGTTGAACACAAGCGAAATCTGTGAAGTTGCTGCTATATCAAGTCCGTATGAAAAAGTTGTTGGCGTTTTAAAGTTAGCCATTGCAACCGTGTGCCGTTTGTGTCAGCGACCAGACCAAGACGCTTACGGATCCCCACCTTTATCAATACTTCATACATACTACGCAATATTCAGATTGCTTTTATCATATTCTTGCTTGTTCTTGATTGCTTGCGGAATAGACCTTAAATGGTCGAGTTGATCGTCTTTCGGCGTGGTCAATAACCTCTCGGAGTTGGTTTAGCGATTGCTAAGCGCAGCGTCGTGCGTTTGTAGTCGGATCGTCAAAGTCATCTTCACCAAATCGATAGTTATCATCTCATCGAAGATCGGGACACCTCCGCCTCTATCGAGTGGTATCGGTTTTCAGGTTGCTCGGTGAGATTTTCAGTTTTTCATAGTTTAGATCGCATCATCATTCATACCTATAGTCCATGAAAAAGCCGGAAAAAAGTTAGATCTGTTCATCCTTTATCCAAGCGATCGAGCCTTTGCAATTTTGATTTGTTGCTTGCATAGTTGAATTATCGGTTGCATCGTCGTGTATCGATTCTTTGGTCTTAGTGTCTAGTTCCTTTAGAGTTTGAGTTCTGTTCACATTAGTCACGCCCGCCCTTTGCATCATTATCCCTTCATTGTCCACCATCCCATCTATTAATTTCCACCACGTGCTCTGTATTTGTTCATTGTCATAATCATAGTTGAGGTCATTCACATCTTACTTTGATCAATCTGCATCTTATCTAGTTTGTCTTGGAAAGAGGAGAAAAAAAAAAGAAAAAAGAAAAAAAAAGGAAGAAAAAAATAAAAGAAGAAAAAGAAAAAAAAAAGCATGAGGAAAAAAGAAGAAAAAAATCGGATCTATCTAGAATCAATCTCGTACTGAATTCGGATTAGAATCTGTTTTGCGCACTATTCAGTAAAACAGGTGTATCTTCCTCATCTGAAGTCCGTTTTGGTCGTGAGTACTCAAATTGAAGCTAGCGACGAGCCGCATTTAAATAGTTGCAGAAGCTAGTTCAGTATTTGACACCTCAAAATCGGCTTCTAAATAGGTCTTTTGCCCTCCGGAGTTCGTGAACACAGCTTGTTCCAATTTTCAGGCCAGTTTTAGAATTCTTTGAGTCCTCATCTCAACTCGGAATTGAGTAATTCTTTTTGCATTGGAAAGCTTGAGTTAGTAGCATTCTTTGAAAGAATTTATCAGGAAATTGGCTCAAACTTTTCAAGAGGAAAGTTGGAGAGAGAGTTGTTGTATGTCTGCTTGGTAGTTGTTTTCATCATTATCTTCACTACCGTTGTGATCTTCACTTATATCTTTCTGTCAAGAGCTACTTAGTATCCTTCATTGATGCTAGTTGTGCTCGCCGTGACCTCATTAGTGTTCTAGGCTCGCGTCTCTAGTTCGGTGTAGCCTAGGACCCGACCTGATACCGTCGTTGGCGTTTATTCAACATTGCATCTCTGAATTGATTATTGCTAATCTTTTGCTACCATATATAGCCAACCCAGCTCCACATATTTCTACACGTGTATCGTATATTCCCAGCAATCGCTTTACACAATCTTGAGTTATTTGACATCATTTGGTTGCATCACCACTGCCGCATGGTAAGAACTTGTAAGATATTGATATTTGCTTTCTTGTGAGCACTTTACACCACATCCTAGTAGTTCATAGGAACATTATTCGGAATTTTGTTTCTTGTTTCTACTAATCATGACAGTCCGGAGATAGAAGTTCTTGAACGACGGACACATCTTCATAATCACGAGAGTTGGGACAACACACACAACCACATGGTCAGGTTATCTCTTTACCGTCATTTGAGGTAGATTTAATCCTGCTATTTATCTAGCTTGGGAGTTTGAAGTAGAACAAGTTTTTAGTAACCATGACTTTTTGAACTTGGCCGATCACGAGCTGCCACTAGAGCATTCTTGGTTTTGCTTGAGTTTGGTGGAGTGTGCATTGTAAGAAAAATATTGATAACCAACCCACAACTTGGAAAGATTTGAAATATGTAATGAGACAACATTTTTCCTCCTTACTATCGCCGTGAATTGCCATAAATTAGAACAATTTAAACAAAGCAACAACTTTGTTCATGCTTACTACAAAGAGTTCAAATCTTATATACATCATTGTGACATAGAAGAATCTAAGGATGATACAATGAATAGATTTTTGGTGGTTTGAACCATGATATTCAGAGCAAGATTTGATATATTCCTCGTTGCATTCTTGGTATGTATGTTTGTGCTTGTACCTTTGAGAGCGATTCTGAGGAGGATGCATTGGGTGACTACAACAACTACAATTCAGTTCATGCTCACCACCGCGGTTGGTTCCTCCACCGTTGCACCTACTAGAGCAGCCCCACCTCGGAATAGCGACATCATCTCAAGTATGGTGCATTGTCTCGTCTGTAACTACATCAATAGCGTCTTTGCGACAAGGTATGATAAAGGTATTGATGATATAACTTCACATGAGAATGATGCATCCCTAGTTAACTTGAATGCATCATGTGTTGAGTTACACAGTGATTTGAGCACAACACCTATTTTAGAGAATCTTGATCTTTGTCATGAATCGTCATGTGATCAAACAACTGAAATACCAACAATTTTGAGTGCACCCATTAAATTAGCTGTTGATGCAAAAGATTCAATGTTTAATCATTTTGATATGACCTCTAATCTTGGTGATGATTACGTGTGAATGACTCATTGCATGTTTGCTTATCTAAGCATGTTGTAGCATGTAAATTTGTTTCAAATAAGGTTTATTCACCAATGTTGGGATGGTTTAATGATGAACATTGTCAATCTTTTGAAATAAATAAGAGCTTCACTTATATGTGCAAACTGAGTTGCAATATTTTCATGCCTTCTAGTTCTTGTGCTAATTTGTTGGCTTTAGATTTTATGAACTAGGCAAGTTACTCATCTATTCATGTGTCATATATGCAAAAATCAAGGGAAGTAAAAATGGATGACGTATACACATACAACATGTACACCTTGTCTCTTTTGTTAGCCACATTTCAGATTAAGCAGCGCTTGAGGGGCTGACTTAATTTTCAAGAAGGGAGGATGATGAGGACATGACTACCTTTGATATGACCAAAATATTGCATACATGCATATTTGTCGGGTGATTTTAGAGCAAACTATTCAATAATCTATTTATGTTATCGAACAAAAATACTTCACACACTTTTGTGTTTTGTCTAATTGCAGGTGTATGGGACATTTGTACAATCCACATATGAAGATAAGGAAAAGGAGAAGTTTAGGTGCTGTTCAAAAGTCTTCTCACGTCACTTTTGGGCCAAGAAGATAGAGTCCAAGTCTCCACGTTCGGATTCAGATTCGGACTGCTGAGACATACCTGACTCAAAACGCCAACAACTTTTTCATACGGACTCCGAATTGGGTGATTCTTCTTTTGTTGGAAAGTAGATTTCATGCTCTTTCCAGCACAATTGGAATCACCTTAAAATCCGTCCGGAGCATTGAGGTATGGACGAAACAATCTGACGCTGCACCAGAATCCGAGTCAAACTACAAGTCCAAAGGTGTTACGTCACCTCCACTTGGGTCCATTGGCCTTGTACGACCTAGGGTTAGTTTTAGGCTGCCTTGGGACGTCCTCCCACCTCCTTGGCCGCCACCCCTTGCTCCTATATAAGTAGATCCATCTAGTAGCTTTTCCCTTGGGATTTGTTTAGTTAAAGTTAGCCATTGCAACCGTGTGCCGTTTGTGTCCAACGACCAGACCAAGACGCTTACGGATCCCCATCTTTATCAATACTTCATACATACTACGCAATATTCAGATTGCTTTTATCATATTCTTGCTTCGTTCTTGATTGCTTGCAGGAATAGACCTTCGTGGTCGAGTTGATTGTGCTCGGCGTGGTCAATAACCTCTCGGAGTTGGTTTAGCGATTGCTAAGCATAGCGTCGTGCATGTTTGTAGTCGGATCGTCAAAGTCGTCTCCACCAAATCGATAGTTATCATCTCATCGAAAGATCGGGACACCCCGCCTCTATCACTCCCCTTCTTGAAAACAAAGCCGTCTTCGGCGTTGCTTAATCTGAAATGTGGCTAACAAAGAGACAAAGGTGTACATGTTGTATGTGTATCGTCATCCATTTTACTTCCCTTGATTTTTGCATATATGACACATGAATAGATGAGTAACTTGCATAGTTCATAAAATCTAAAGCCAACAAATTAGCACAAGAACTAGAAGGCGCGAAAATATTGCAACTCGGTTTGCACATATAAGTGAAGCTCTTATTTATTTCAAAAGATTGACAATGTTCATCATTAAACCATCCCAACATTGGTGAATAAACCTTATTTGAAACAAATTTACATGCTACAACATGCTTAGATAAGCAAACATCTTGATAAGCGAGAGGTGTCCGTCTTTCGATGAGATGGTGGATTTCGCTTTGGTGGAAGTCGACTTTGCGATCCGACTATGAGCGTGCGAGGGCGTCGCGCCTTAGCAATCGCTAAACCAACTCGAGAGGTTATTGACCACGCGCGAACACGATCAACGACCACGAAGGTCATTTCCTGCGAGCAAGCGAAGAACAAGCAAGCTGAGATTGCAATTCGGATATTGCGAATATAAGATGAAAGTTTTATTGATCAAGGTGGGGTTACGTGGCGCCTTTATGCAGTCGTTGAACACAAGCGAAATCTGCGAAATTGCAGCTATGGCGAACTTTTAATCTAAACAAAACCCAAAGTCTAAGCGGTGCCCTAAGGGCTTTATATATGGAGGAAGAGGGGTGAATTTCGTGGCCCTTGGTGGAGGGTCGAAACTAACCCTATCTCTTGTTTCCCCCACATACGGACTCTAAAATAGCCTATACTTATGTATTTCGAAATTACATGGGCTGGCCCAATAATAAGGTGTGCAGCACCTAGAATAGCCTCTGGACGAAATTTATGAAGTGGCATCTTGTATATTTCGTCCAAGGCTTCATGCACTCATTATGGTGGCTTCAAAGTCTGAAATCATCACTTGTAACTCCGTTCTTGTCCCCCTTAGCATGCCATCAACTCTATCGTGTTCTTGCTCCAATGTTCATCCTTCTCCAAGCTAGGCCCTTCATTTGTAAGCAAAACAAATGTATCCAATTTAAGCGACATCATATTCTCATGAACATTAGAATCATTACAAAAGCGAAAGTACACAGTAATTTAGTTGGCGTCTTGTGAGCTCTAGTAATTGGTCCGGTATGTATAGCGGCGGGGGTTGTGGGTGTAACAATGGTATTGATGTCCTCATCATCCTCCCTTCTTGAAATGAAGTGAGTCCTCGACGGAAGTTCATCTTCCTCACCAAATATGGCTTCAAATCTGCAATGTTAAAAGTGGGACTTACCCCAAAATCTGCGAGGCAGCTCAAGTTTATATGCATTATCATTTACTTTCTCCAACACCTTAAAGGGACCAGCGACACGTGGCATTAGCTTTGATTTGCAAATCGGAAATCTATCCTTACATAAATGTAACCAAACAAGATCTCGGTGCAAACACAACATGTTTTCTACCCTTATCTCCGGCAAGTTTATATTTAGCATTCATCGCTCAATGTTTTCCTTAGTTAACTCATGCATTTTAAAATCAATTCAACACGTTCTTTAGCATCAAAATTAACCTTCTCCGAAGATGGAAGAAGCGACAAATCAATAGGTGCGGTGGAAACCATACACAACTTCAAAGGGCACATCTTAGTAGTAGAATGCAATGAGCGATTATAAGCAAATTCAATATGAGGCAAGCATTCCTCCCACATTTTCTTTTTATTCTTTAGAACAGCCCTAAGCATAGTAGACAATGTTCTATTGACTACTTTAGTTTGTCCATCAGTTTGGGGGTGACAAGTAGTACTAAAAAGCAGTTTAGTCCCCAACTTAGCCCATAGACATCTCCAAAAGTGGCTAAGAAATTTAGTATCACGATCTGAAACAATAGTATTTGGCACACCATGCAAGCGAATAATTTCATGAAAGAACAAATCAGCAACATTAACCGCATCATCGCTTTTATGACATGGTATAAAGTGTGCCATTTTGAGAATCTATCACGACAACAAATATGCTATCCCTCCCTTCTTTGTTCTAGGTAAACCTAAAACAAAGTCCATAGATATATCCTCCCAAGGAACACTAGAGTGCGAGGCAAAGGCATATATAAACCATGAGGATTGAGTCGTGACTTAGCTTTTTGACATGTAGTGCAGTGAGCAATAAAGCGCTCGACATCCGTCTCATCTTTGGCCAAAAGAAATGTGTAGCAAATCGTCCTCCGTCTTCTTCACGCCAAAGTGTCCCATTAGTCCTCCTCCATCGCCTCTGCAACAACAAAAGGCGAGCAGAGCTAGCTGGAATGCATAGCTTGTTAGTACGAACACAAATCCATCATTAACGACAAACTTGTTCCATGTTCTTCCTTCATTACAATTCTGCAATACATCTTTAAAATCAGCATCATGCACATATTGATCTTTGATGGTCTCCAAACCAAATATTTTGAAGTCAAGTTGTGAAAGCATAGTATAGCGACGAGACAATGCATCGACAATAACATTTTCTTTACCCTTCTTGTGTTTAATGACATAAGGAAAGTCTCAATGAATTCAACCCATTTAGCATGTCTACGATTCAGTTTAGCTTGAATTTTAATATGTTTCAAAGATTCATGATCAGAATGTATAACAAATTCTTTGGGCCATAAATAATGTTGCCATGTTTCTAAAGTCGAACAAGAGCATATAATTCTTTATCATAAGTAGAATAATTCAGACTAGGCCCACTCAATTTTTGAGAAAAGTATGCAACAGGTTTGCCATCTTGTAATAACACACCTCTAATCCAATTCCACTAGCATCACATTCAAGCTCAAAAGTCTTATTAAAATCGGAAGTTGGAGTAAAGGGCATGTGTCAACTTATCTTTCAACACCGTGAAGGCTTCTTCTGTGCGGTACCCCAAACAAAAGGCACATCCTTCTTTGTAAGCTCATTGAGAGGTGCAGCAATGGTGCTGAAATCTCTCACAAGCGCCTATAGAAACCAGCGAGGCCAAGAAACTCCTCACTTGTGTGACCGTTTTGGGCTGCGGCCAACTCTCAATAGCTTCAATCTTGGCTTTATCAACTTCAATTCCTGTGGAGTAACAACATAGCCAAGAAAAGATACTCGATCGGTGCAAAAGGTGCACTTCCCAAGGTTACCAAACAAGCGTGCATCTTGTAGAGCATTAAAAACAACACGTAAATGTTCCAAATGTTCTTCCAAAGATTTGCTATAAATCAGTATATCATCAAAATAGACTACCACAAATCGTCCAATGAAAGCACGTAAAACTTAGTTCATTAATCTCATGAAAGTACTAGGTGCATTAGTTAACCCAAAAGGCATGACTAACCACTCATATAATCCAAACTTAGTTTTAAATGCTGTTTTCCATTCATCTCCCAATTTCATACGAATTTGATGGTATCCACTCATAAATCAACTTTGGAGAATATTGTAGAGCCACTCAATTCATCAAGCATATCATCTAGCCTAGGAATAGGGTGGCGATAACGAATAGTAATATTATTAATGCCTCTACAATCAACACACATCGTGACATACCATCCTTTTTCGGCACTAGAATAATAGGAAAAGCACAAGGACTAAGGGATTAGCGTATATAACCTTTGTCGAGCAGCTCTGTGCTTGGCGCATAATCTCCTTCGTCTCCTCTGGATTGATGCGGTATGGTGCGGTTGGGTAATGATGCAGGAATTAAGTCAATTTGATGCTCAATCCCTCGAATAGGTGGTAATCCGGTGCACGTCTTGTGGAAAGGCGTCGGTGAACTCTGCAAAATGTTAGTGACAGCGAGGGGCAAAAAGGAAAACCGTCCTCGAATGAAAATAATGCCTCTTTGCACACAAAAGCATAGCAAATAGATTTGCTAAAATCTAGCTCATCAATATCAGATTTGGTGGCAAGTAAACATGCACTTTTCAATTTAATTTGAAGCAACAGTAGATGGTTTATTATTAGGCTTCATGTGTTGCTCAAATTCTTTTGCCACAATCTGATTTTCACTCTGATTTTCTCTGTTTTGCTTTATTAGCTCTATTAATATCATCTTTCAAAATGGACTCGGGAGTCATAGGAAGCAAAGTAATATTTTATCCTTATGAACAAGAGTATCTTGATTGTTTCTACCATGGTGTCTGAAATTTTATCAAATTGCCATGGTCTACCAAGTAATAAGGAACATGCTTGCATAGGTACCACATCACAATCAACATAATCAGCATATGTAGAGATACTAAAATGCACACGAGCAGTCGTGTTACCTTAACCTTGCATTTGTTGTTGAACCATTGGATGTAGTAAGGATGTGGATGTGGTCTTGTGGTGAGAGATAGCTTCTCCACCATCTCCATGCTAGCCAAGTTGTTGCAGCTCCCTCCATCTATGATGGCCTTGAATAGAGCGTTCCTTCACAACTCCTTTGTATGAAACAAATTATGCCTCTGATTTTGCTCGACTTGTGTAACTGCACACTCAAAACACGTTGAGCGACTAAACATTCATACTGTCGGCATCTTGACAGCCATGTATTGTGTCTCATGATCAGAATCATCTCCACCGTGTTCCTCATGTGTAATAAGAGCCAAAGTCTCCTCATCATAGTCACTAGCGGACTCATACCCACCATCCTCGGTAGCAATCATCTGCGCTGAGATTTGCATTCTCTCATAAAATGTCCTCTTCCCTTACAATGACGACAAATAATATCACTTGTGTGCCTATTGGCGCCATGGAAGAAGAAGCTCTGTGCGAGGCCGGCGGTGTGCTCTTGGCGAGATAGTGGTGGTTGTGCACCTTTCTTGTATCACGGTTGGAGGTGGCTTTGAAGGAGGTGATGGTGCGGTGGAAGTAGATGATGCGTGGTGTCCATGATGAAGGTCGACTGCGAGAAAAGTTAGTGTGGCGCCAATGCACATCGATCACGCACTTCACGTTCACTTTACAAGCAAGATGGAATAAGCAGTGATATTATTATAATCCTTATAGTCTAGAATGGTGCGAATATCTCTATTTAATCCACCGAAAGCGTGCAAGCATAGCTTCATTCTCCTCAACAATACCACATCTAATCAAGCGGTTTGTAATTCACGATAATATTCTTCTCTGAAATTTTTCCTTGTCTTAAGCGCTGCAATTTTGAAGTAATTCACGTTGATAATATGGTGGAACCCAGCATGATGCGCATAGAAGTTTTCAAAGCAGCCCAAGTAGCTGGAGCAGGATATAATCTACAATGTTGGACCACCAAACACATGCAAAGCTAGTGAAAGCACAAGCGATGGCGAGAACACGTCTTTCCTCGGGATATTGTAAACATGTAAATCGTTGTTCAGTTTCTAACTCCCAAGTAAGATATATATCGAGGAACATATCTACCCTCAAATGGTGGAATATTCAATTTCAGTTTAGGGAGATGGTCATGATCTCGTACTGAGGAGCCCTAACATTGCCATTATTTGCATGTGGGCGACACGGTGGTTGTGGTCTTTGGTGGTTGCACATAGTTACGATGTTGATCAACCTCATCCTCGTAATCTCCACATAATCATCCTCCTCGGTACCGGTGACCCTTGATGGCGAGAACCAAAAAGCACCAACAGCGATGGTGGCGGCACGAGAATTTTGTCTGGCTCAATAGGAACCTGTTGAGCTCGTCCATCTTGATTCGGAAGAGGCGTAGTTGTTGTCATTGCGAGGTGCGATAGGTGCAGCGGCGGTGGTTGTGGAAAGCAGCGAGCAATTCATCAAACTTGCTATCAAGCTTTGTTTCAAGCGTCTTCTCAATGCCATCTATCTTCTCCATGGCCTCGTCAAATCTGTTTAGCACATCTTGCACTGTCCACTCATCATTTGCTGAAATTTATCATGTAGCTGTTTGTTAAATCGAGTTCTCCCGGTCGGTCTAAATCGACTTGTGATTACGCCATGGTTAGCGACAATAGAAACACACAAGAATATGATCCTCTGAGACTACTAACAAGAGGTGGTGGTGGGTGTCACAAATCCGTCAAGCAAATCTCAAATTCTTACGGTTCTTACCCAATGGCGGTGATCGGCAACCGTTGTAATCAAAACTCTCAAAAGCTTGGATAGAAGCGATTGCGGGGAGAGTCAAGCATACGGCGTAGATGTATGTGGAGCTGGGAAGGCTTATAATATGGTATCAAAAGATTGACAATAATCAATTGAGAGATGCAAAGTTGAATAAGCGCTCAGCAGCGATCTTGTCTTTGGTCCTAGGCTGAACCGTGCTAGAGGCGAGCCTAGAACACTAACAAAATCACGGTTTTGCTGCGTAAACAAGGGAGGAGCACACACTGAATTTTTTCTTTTTTTCACTTTTTTTTGCACTTTTTTCCTCTTTTTTTTGCTCATAACAAATTTTTTTGAAAAAGTCTACAAATGGTCTAAAACTGCCTAGCAAAATTTTCCAGACTTTTTGAAGCTGGAACTATTTTTCTTCTGCGGATGGCTCGGAAGTTGAGGAGTCCTTCTCATCACGACTTCGGATGTCGCGTGATCTGAAATCGAGAATAATGCAATAATTCTTGGACTCGAGACTAGGATTTGGTGGCGGAGATGGCGGTGGGGCCTTGAATTTGGTGGCGGAGATGAATCTGGTGGAACTTCGGTTGGTGGCGGAGATGCATCTGGTGGACTCGGATGGGCGTGATGGCGGCGGATATGTGGTGGCGTATATGGATTGGATTGGAGGTGAATATGTGGTGGTGGTATATGGCGTGGCGGCGTGACAACTTTGTGAGCAGAACTTCGAAACTCTAAAGACTAGGCGCTAAGACCAGCAACTTGACACGGCGATGCAATCGCATAAATTCAACAAAGCAAATCTGAAAAGATTATGCAAAAGCGCAGATTGGTTGGATGTGATGAACTAACCTAATTTTTTTGGCTTTTTCGTGGACTATAGGTATGAAGAACAGACTCGATCTAAACTACGAAAAGCTGTAAAATCTCACGAAGCAACACGGAAATCGATACCACTTGATAGAGGCGAGGTGTCCGTCTTTCAATGAGATGGTGGATTTGGCTTTGGTGGAAGTCGACTTTGGCGATCCGACTCTGAGCGTGCGAGGGCGTCGCGCCTTATGTCGCTAAACCAACTCAGAGAGGTTATTGACCCCGCGAACACGATCAACGACCACGAAGCTCATTTCCTGCGAGCAAGCGAAGAACAAGCAAGCTGAGATTGCAATTCTGGATATTGCGAATATAAGATGAAAGTTTTATTGATCAAGGTGGGGTTACTGTGGCGCCTTTATGCAGTCGTTGAACACAAGCGAAATGCTGCGAAGTTGCAGCTATGGCGAACTTTTAATCTAAACAAAACCAAAGTCTAAGCGGTGCCCTAAGGGCTTTATATATGGAGGAAGAGGGGTGAATTTTGTGGCGCTTGGTGGAGGGTCGAAACTAACCCTATCTCTTGTTTCCCCACACATCGGACTCTAAAATAGCCTATACTTATGTATTTCAAAATTACATGGGCTGGCCCAATAATAAGGTGTGTGACACCTAGAATAGCCTCTGGGCAGAAATTTATGAAGTGGCATCTTGTATATTTCGTCCAAGGCTTCATGCACTCATTATGGTGGCTTCAAAGTCACTGAAATCATCACTTGTGATAAGCGAGTGTCCGTCTTTCGATGAGATGGTGGATTTCGCTTTGGTGGAAGTCGACTTTGCGATCCGTCTACAAGCATGCGAGGGCGTCGGCATATTATGTCGCTAAACCAACTCCGAGAGGTCATTGACCCGCGCGAACACGATCAACGACCACGGTATATTTCCTGCGAGCAAGCGAAGAACAAGCAAGCTGAGATTGCAATCTGGATATTGCGAATATAAGATGAAAGGTTTATTGATCAAGGTGGGGTTACTGTGGCGCCTTTATGCAGTCGTTGAACACAAGCGAAATGCTGCGAAGTTGCAGCTATGGCGAACTTTTGATCTAAACAAAACCCAAAGTCTAAGCGGTGCCCTAAGGGCTGTATATATGGAGGAAGAGGGGTGAATTTCGTGGCCCTTGGTGGAGGGTCGAAACTAACCCTATCTCTTGCTTCTTCACACATCTGGACTCTAAAATAGCCTATACTAATGTATTTCGAAATTACATGGGCTGGCCCAATAATAAGGTATGTGACACCTAGAATAGCCTATGGACGAAATTTATGAAGTGGCATCTTGTATATTTCGTCCAAGGCTTCATGCACTCCTTATGGTGGCTTCAAAGTCTTGAAATCATCACTTGTAACTCCGTTCTTGATCCCCTTAGCATGCCATCAACTCTATCGTGTTCTTGCCCCAATGTTCATCCTTCTCCAAGCTAGGCCCTTCATTTGTAAGCAAAACAAATGTATCCAATTTAAGCGACATCATATTCTCATGAACATTAGAATCATTACCAAGAAAGCGAAAGTACAGTAATTTAATTGGCGTGTCTGAGCTCTAGTAATTGGTCCGTATATATATGATGAGGGGCTGTGGGTGTAACAATGGTATTGATGTCCTCATCAACTTGCAACTCCGTTCTTGTCCCCCTTGCGCCTGCCATCATCTCCATGCTTGTTCTTGCTCCAATGTTCATCCTTCTCCAAGCTAGGCCCTTCATTTGTAAGAAAAACAAATGTATCCAATTTAGGCAGCATCATATTCTCATGAACATTAGAACCATTACCAAGAAACGAAAGTACCTGGTAATTTAGTTGGCGTGCGCGAGCTCTAGTAATTGGTCCAACATGTATAGCAGCAGGGGTTGTGGGTGTAACAATGGTATTGATGTCCTCATCACATGCAATGATTTATTCGACACAGAATCATCACCAAGATTAGAGGTCATATCAAAATGATTAAACATTGATTCTTTTGCATCAACAGTTAATTCAATGGGTGCTCTCAAAATTGTTGGTATTTCAGTTGTTTGATCACATGGCAAAGTCAAATTATCAATATAATCCTCTAAAATAGGTGGTGTGATCAAAGTAGTGGGTAGCTCAACACATGATGTATTCAAGTTAACTAGGCATGCATCATTCTCATGTAAAAGTGGAAAATCTGTACCTTTGTCATTACCTCTTATAGTCAACTCGGATGATCGAGGCACTCTCGATGGTGATGTGTCACATGGTGGAGATGATGTAGTCCTCGCAACAACGGATGTGGTTGTCATAGTACACCTAGTAGTTGAATAAGCGTCTGTATCAACAGATTCGCATGTGCCTTTGTGTGCTTGTTCTCCTTATGGGCAACCGTCGTTTTATTTCTGTTCAGCTTTGCAAGCAAGGCGAAACAAATGGTCCATAGGATAACACTCTTCATGAATTAGTATCTCCTGAATATTATGGTTTAATCCTCCCCAAAATCTATCCATAAAATCTTCTTCACTTTCTTCTAAAAATGAGTGCAACAAGGTAGTTTGTAAATCATCATAATATTTTATTACGGTGTCACTACCTTGTTTTAAATGTTCGATTTTTAATCATGCCACAGTATAATAAAAATCGCGAATCTATCTCTCATGACATGTTTTAAATCATCCCAAGTATTAGGTACATAATCGAGGGTGTAGCAGACAATATTCACTCCACCAAACTAGAGCATAATCGGTGAAAGAACCAACATAGCCGTAACTTTTTCGTTCATCAAAATTATGGGAAGCAAATATATTATTTATGTCTAACTCCCATTCAATATATAAAGCATGTCTAAAAGCGGTCATTAAATGGTGGTATAGAAACATGAACTGATCATGTGCATTTGGATGTTTGTGCACCTCTCGTGGCGGTTGTGGTATTTGCATAGGTGGTGGCATGTCTCCTTGATCGACAAAGCCCATGAATCGACTCTGGATCTGTCATGATTAGTAGAACAAGAAACAAAATCCAAAAATAATGTTCCTATAACGACTAGGATGTGGTGGTAAAAGCGCTCACGATAAAGCAAATATCAATGTCTTACAAGTTCTTACCATGTAGCGGTGGTGATCGGCAACCAGCGGTGTCAAGTAACTCGAATATTGAGTAAGCGATTGCGGGGGCGTATGTATGCACGGTGTAGAAATATGTGGAGCTGGGTTGGCTATATATGGTAGCAAAAGATTAGCAATAATCAATTCAAAGATGCAATGTTGAATAAGCGCTCAGCAGCAGTCTTGTCTTTGGTCTAGGCTAGACCGGACTAGAGGCGAGCCTAGAACACTAATGAGGTCACGGCGTAGCACAACTAGCATCATTGAAGGATACTAAGTAGCTCTAGAGAGCAAGATATAAGTGAAGATCTGGCAGCGGTGAAGATAATGATGAAAAACAAGCGCCAAGCGGGACATACAACAATTCTCTCAACTTTCCTCTTGAAAAGTTTGAGCCAATTTTCTGATAAATTCTTTCACAGAATGCTACTAACTCAAGCTTTCCAATGCAAAAGAATCACTCAATTCGAGTTGATATAAGGAGTCAAAGAATTTTAAAAGCGGCACGAAAAATTGGAACAAGCTATGTTCACAAACTTGGAGGGCAAAAGACCTATTTAGAAGCCGATTTTGAGGTGTCAAATATTGAACTAGCTTCTGCAACTATTTAATTGCGGCTCGTCTCTAGCTTCAATCTGAGTACTCACGGAGGCAAAAGCGGACTTCGTATGAGGAAGATACACCTGTTTTCTTGAATAGTCATAAAAGCAGATTCCAATCCGAATTCGGTGCGAGATTGATTCTAGATAGATCCGTTTTTTCTTCTCTTTTTTTTCTCACACTTTTTTTTCTTTTTTCTTCTCTCTTTTTCTTTTTTTTCTTTCCTTTTTTCTCTTTTTTCTCTTTTTTCTTTCCTTTTTTTTCTCTTTTTTTTCTCTATCTTTTTTTTCTCTATCTTTTTTTCTCCCTCTTTCCAAAACAAACTAGATAAGATGCAGATTGGATCAGGCGAAGATGTGAACTATCTCAACTATGATTATAACAATGAACGGTGGGTAGCACGTGATGGAAATTGATGGATGTGTAGTGGACAGCGGAAGGTAGAACAATGCAGCGGCGGCGTGACTAATGTGAGCAGAACTCGAAACTCTAAGCAAACTAGACACTAAGACCAACAATGACATGGCGATGCAACCGATAATTCAACTATGCAAGCAATGAATAAAAAATTGCAAAAGGCTCGGTGGCTTGGATAAAGGATGAATAGATCTAACTTTTTTTGTGGCTTTTCTTGGACAATAGGTAAGAAAATAAATCTAATCTAGGAAAAAGCGGAAATTCTCACGAGCAACACTGGCGATATCACTTGATAGAGGCAAAGGTGGCCCGTCTTTCGATGAGATGATGGATATCGCTTTGGTGGAAGTCGACTTTGGCGATCCGACTCTGAGCGTGCGAGGAGGTCGTGCCTAGCAATCGCTAAACCAACTCAGGAGGTTATTGACCCGCGAACACGATCAACGACCACGAGGTGCATTTCCTGCGAGCAATCGAAGAACAAGCAAGAAACCAAGATTGCAATCTGGATATTGCGAATATAAGATGAAAGGTTTATTGATCAAGGTGGGGTTACGAGACATCTTTATGCAGTCGTTGAACACAAGCGAAATCTGCGAAGTTGCGACTATGGCGAACTTTAATCTAAACAAAACCCAAGGAAAAAGCTACTAGATGGATCTACTTATATAGGAGCAAGGGTGGAGGCCAAGGAGGTGGGAGAACGTCCCAAGGCAGCCTAAAACCAACCCTAGGTCGTACAAGGCTCATGGGCCCAAGTGGAGGTGGCGTAACACCTTTGGACTTGTGGTTTGACTCGGATTCTCTTGCGGCGTTAGATTGTTTCGTCCATAACTCAGCGCTCGGACGGATTTTAAGGTGATTCAATTGGGTTGGAAGGAGCATGAAATCTAATTTCCAACAAAAGAAGAATCACCCAATTCGGAGTCCGTATGAAAACGTTGTTGACGTTTTGAGTCAGGTATCGTCTGTGCAGTCCGAATCTGAGTCCAGAACGTGAGAGACTTGGACTCTATCTTCTCTTGGGCCAAAAGTGACGTGAGAGAACTTTTTGAACAGTAAATAAACATTTCTTTCTTCCTTATCTTCATATGTGGATTGTACAAATGTCCCATACACCTGCAATTAGACAAAACACAAAAGTATGTGAAGTATTTTTGTTCTGGATAACATAAATATATTATTGAATAGTTTGCACTAGAAATCACGACAAATATGCTTGTATGCAATATTTTTGGTCTTATTCAAAGGTAGTCATGTCCTCATCATCCGGGCCTCTGGCATAGCGAGTAGTTTCTAGATTCATACGCTCACATGACGGTTTGAGTACTTAATGGGTGCGACACGGACTCGAATGACAAAATTATAGCGGTTTTAGTGAACATCTGTCCATTCTATGGCACTCCTTGAAAGTACTTCATTATTTCATGTGCTATTTGCTGAGTGCCCCAAAATTTCTTGTCCTCTATAGAGATATCGTTTCCACATATATATTGTGAGATGCGGGAATGCCCTTTTGTTCTTAGCTTTCCGCGCATGAGTTCTGACATGCCATCCGTGAAAACAAGGAGAATAAGGCATATAGCAGCTGGATTTTCTTCAATTCTGACCAAATGAGATTGCCGGATCATAGAGCATCTGCGAAAGGTACATTTGTCCCTACCAGGTGGGATAATGTCTATAAGCAACATAATCTCTCGAATTTCCTTCAAAGGAAATGCCAATGGGTTCGAAACTAGTCGAAAAGCGAGGCGAATGATGTTCTTTGACTTTCGGGGCCAAAAGTCCTGGTTAAGGCCGTGTTGAGGTACTCGATGTAGGGTGGAACCCTAATTAAATCAATCTTTCACGTTTGGGCGGGATCCTCGAAGAACCACGATGAACACGGGGAAGAGCAGGGAGAAATCACAAGGAAACACTCAAGAACAAGTCCAAATCACACATCCACTAGACAATCAAACACACAAGGTCACAAGGTACATGAACAACAAAGGGAAAGATCTGAGGTAAGGTTCATCTCAAGAGGAGGTCTTGATGATATCCTAGATGGATCTTCCCTAAAGAGGTCTTGAATCCATGAGGATCTTCTCCTAGGCGGAGGTCTTACATCCGCTAGGGATCTTCTCCTAGATGGAGGTCTTGGCCTCCAATGGAGTAGTGGTCTCTCTCTCAAGAGATAGGTAGGAGCAAAGCTCACCTAAGAATGAGCTATCACTTTGCTAACCCTAGAAAGGAGGTGGAGGAGGTCTATTTATAACCCAAGGGGCAAAGGGGTAAGTGAGTGGCGAAGGGGGTACAGGCTTGGCCCAAGTCGCCTGGTGAGTCCGGATGATCCGGACGGTGGCGGATGATCCGGTGTCGGGGCTCGGATGATCCAGGCGATTGTCCGGATGATCCGGCTTCGTCAATGGGTTCTGTAGTCTTGAGCGCGCTAGCCGGATCGTCCGGGAGTTCGTCCGGATCGTCCGGGCTCGGTCCGGATCGTCCGGCTGGGCGTCCGGATGATCCGGGCAACTCTAGTCTTCTTCTTCTCCTTTCTTCCGTCTTCTCTTCCATGCCTCCCTCGCGGATGGTGTAGTCGTTCCTTAGCGCTTGCACTCTGCTTGACATCCGTGAAGCTCAGGCAATACCTATGCATGCACACGGGAGAAGTGTCAAGTAGTATACCATCCTCGAGAGTGTCAAGTGAGCACGTGTAAAGGAGATGATTCACCTTTGCGTATGTGAAGTAGATGTCGCACGTGTCACTTGCCAAATGGACTCTTGACATAGTGATGTCCTTAGGATGCTCCGCATCATCCCCTCCCCCTTGGGAAAGATCCGACCTCGGATCGAAATCTAAATCACCATGGGGAAGAGATGATGTCGTCGTGTAGAAGTGGACGATCACCAAGCATTCGTCGTCTTGTAGTTCCAAATGGGCACTCTCCAATGTCGCACCGTCTTGTAATTCCTTCAAAAGTAGCAAAGATAACAAGCACTTGGAAAAACAAATGTGGTTGTCGTAATAGCAAAACCAAGCATTCAAGAGGTGATTCACCCAACAAGTGTTGTCATCAAGCCTAGCATATGGTTTGACAAAGAAATGTGGCATGGCATTTGAGCATATAAATTGAGCACAATCAAGTACATCTTGGGAACAAGCATGTAAATGTGAGGTAGAGATGTAAATATGTGTGACAAGAGCATAAGCATCTACCTCAAGTTCATAGCAATTATGGGCAAAGCGCTCAATGAAAGGTCTATGGTAGGCATAGGAATCATTCACAACACCAAATAAGTTAAGATGTCTAAACACATGGGTCAAGTGCAAGACAATCGAAACATATTGTGCATAGGATGGAGTGAATATAGTGTGGCCCTCAACACAATAGAAATAGCAATTGTTCATCATGTGTGAGGCAGTCAATTCAAGCATGTGACAAGCAAAGGGACATGACATATGTGAAGAAATGATATTGGTGCAACCAACCATATGATAGTAGCAAGTAGTCCAAGAATTGGATGCAACACACAAGGCATATTCATCATGATGCATGGGAATGTGATAATGGCAAGTCAAAGCAAGATCTCTAGCAAGTGCGCAATCAAGTGGTCCAAGATGACCAATAAGTCTCATGGTGCAAGCAACAGAAGTAGTATTATCCACAATATCCATGCTCAAGAAAGATGTCACCTTGAAAGTGCGTCCTTGTGCATTCTTCACAATGCGAGGTGGAAGCAAATCTTGTGTAGAAGCAGTTGTGGTAGAATGTATGAGGCTCGCTCTCAAGAGCTCGAATGGTCGACTCACGTGAAGTGGAAGTCGACACAAAGTCCAAGTATCCTACACATGCACAAAACAAAACAAAGAGCGTATGCACATGGTAGATAAACACATCATCCATCATGATGGTTCTCTTCTCTTGCACATAACTATTAGAAGCACAAGTGCATGAATAATATGATGCAACAATGGCGATATTCAAGGCACTAGGTATATTGTGCAAAGAGGTAAGACAAGCATGCTTCACAAGGAATATGTCAAAATCTCCAAACATGTGTGAGAATGCTATGGGGGCAATCTCATGAGCAAGACTATAAGCATTGTTGCACCCAATACATGGCAAATCATCTAGCATGAGAGATGCAACACATGGAGATATATGACACGAAGCAATATGAATCATATGCAAAGCATATAGATGGTTGTCATCAACCGCATGAGATGAGCAAGTATGACACAAGAGACAAGCGCATGTGAGAGGCATGAGCATATATGTCATCAACCCAAGAAAGCAAGTAGTGGAACATGGGTGATGCAACATAGCAAGCAATCATAGCAATCAAGTCAAGTATGCTAGTAGTGCGAAGATCGACATACTAGAAGGAATCATGGCAAACATGTCATTGGTGCAAATAGTGGGCATGAATAATTCACAAGTCATAGCACAATCATGAAAGCAAGATATGAGGGCAATAGCATGGGGCACATGATAAACATGGCAATAGCAACAAGGATCTCCACCAAGCATGCAAATACACATAGAAGTAGCATAATGATGAAACATGGGTAGATGCAAGCAAGGGTCCAATGCATGGCAAAGGCATAGAAGCAAGCATAGCATGCAAAGTGAACACGATAAAATGAGCATAATGTGAGAAATGGTAAATGGCCCATAGCCGTGTGAGAGCCAAGTAGAGGAGTTCGCGTAGTCCTTGTGCGAAGGAGCAGTGGTGAGGATAGTCCACGGGATCCCAAATCGTCATTGCTCTCAAGAGCTCGTTTGTCAACTCGTGGGATTGCGAGGTTGACAAGTATTCATGGGTACCTACACAAAAGAGACACAAGCCAAAGAAATTGTGTGCGTGGTAAATGTACACATCATCCATCATGATGTGTATGTGCACGTGTGAGTTAGCACAAGATAAGCATCGCTCAAAGAAATTCGATGCATGGTATAAGAACATGTCATCCATCATGAAAGAATAGTTATTATGTATGACACGATGGGGACACAAATTGAGCAAACAAGTATATGGCACATCAAAAGCATGTTTATTCATGGGGAGCATATGGTGCACACAAGTATTGGGATCATGCAATGGATGGGATGGATCAAAATATCCTAAAATGTATGAGGAAACTATGGGGGCCTCCTCGTGAGCAATATCGGAAACATCATATGGAGAAAATGGACAACATCCAAAACAATGCATATCCGAAGCTAGGTTGTCATGGCATGGCATATGAGATAAATGATGCAAAGGGAGCATATCAATATCATCACAAGAGAAAAAAATGTCAATAACCATGGGCTTGTCATCTATGCCATATGTGCAAATTGGGTTTATTTTAATGGCATATGCATAGTCACTATGAAGAGATTGCAAATAAGACATATGGTTGATCTCATGCATAGCATAGGACAAGTCAAGCGGATTATCAAACATGATGTGACCTAAAGAATTGTCACAAGAAATCCTATGTAACATGGCATCACAACTAATAGACTCCACAAGAGAATCATCATACTCATCATAAATGGGCAAATCATCGCATGGGGAAATCATACTAGCATGAAGCATGGCAATAGGTGGATCAACATCATGCAAGCAATCAATGTCAAGAATGTCCACTAGTGGGACTAGAGCATCACCTTCACCTATGTTACCTTTGTCATTCCACTCAAGTGGTGTAGGTGAGGTTGGAAAGACCAAATGGTGGTCATCATCATCATCTTGATGGAACCATGTGGGCGGTGCATCATATTCCACCATGGCCATCGTCTTATCCAAAGGGAGGGCGAAGTAAATCGAGGATCGGCGCTTCATCATAAATGGGACCTAGCACCAAACGAGAAGACACAATAGAGGTAGAGGTCAAGTTGTTAGAAATGCAAATGGCCTCACGAGACCTATCAAATATCTCACTCTCTCTATGTGGTGGTTCACTCACTCCCTCAAAATAGGTGCACTCAAACTCACGTATGGTGGAGTCACTCATCTCACTCAAGTGGTGGGGGTTGTGGCTCTCCTCACATGGGATTTGTGGCAACTCAACATGTATGCGGCTAGTGGTGAAGTCACTCTCACTCTCAATATGGTGGCACAAGTCACTCAAGTCATCATCGTCGCCATGGTGAAGGAAGATCCCATGCTCAACCATCTCGTAAAGTAAATGCGCGCCGTGGATGAAGGCCGAAGATGGCACATCATCACTCTCCTCCATGACCGAAGGGAAAATCCCATGCTCGATCATCTCGTCACCGTCGCCGTAGATGAAGGCCGAAGATGGCACATCATCACTCTCGTCGTGGATGAAGGCCGAAGATGGCACATCATCACGCTCGCCTCCTAAGATGGAAGCATCATCCTTGCTCGCCACTTTGTCGCTAGCCTCCGAAGCTTGGTCCTTGGGAGCATCGTCTTGGAGCTCGTCGGGCTTGGTCATCTTGGTGGTACTAGCCTCATGCTTGTCGTAGAGCTTGGTCGCCGTGAAGTTTGCTTGGGGTGGAGAAGCCTTGGCCTTCATGAGTTCTTGTTCCGCCTTGAGAGCACCAATGTAGTAGTCGTCGATGGACTTGTAGTTCTTGAGGACGATGGTCTTGGAGATGTCGTTGTGCAATCCCATCATGAAGTTGAACTTCATCGAAATAGAATTAAATCCATGCGGCTCGTCGCAAAGCAATCATCATCTCCTTGAAGTACTTGTCGATGGACTTGGATCCTTGGGTGGTGTTCTCCAATTGGCGTCGAAGTTGTTCCGTGTAGGTTGGAGGCACAAACTCTCGCCATAAAGCTTTCTTCGTCTTGGGCCAACTCATGTCGTAGTACTCGAAGGTGTGTGAAGCCACCATGCCAATGCGTGGTCGTGGAAGTTTCTTGTGGCGCACTTCACTTGATCTTGGGAGGAACTTGATGTAGCTTGAGGTAGTCATCCATCAAGCGCTCCCCTCGAGGTACTCCTCGGGTTCTTGAGTTCCATAGAAAGGAATCGTGTGGTCGATGTCGAGGTCGTAGTAGCTCGTGGAAGTCGTGGTCTTGAGCTTGGGAGCTTCTCTTGGCGTAGTCTTGGGGTTCTTGTTGGCGAAGATGTCGTATGTCCGTGGCGAAGATGCCTTGAAAGTCGCTTGGCGAAGATGCCAAGGGAGATGGTGAAGTCATTGGCGGTTGTTGATGTAGAGCTCTTGACCTTCACGTTTTGTTGGTGATGGTGTCGATGCGATGTGATCTTGCGGAGATGGTAGCTCGGAAGCATGTGCTCTTGAGCGTCTTCTCGAAGATGAGGAAGATCGCTTGTAGGACTTGATGAGGGCTTTGATCTCCTCCATTTTAGCTTGCATCTTGGCGTCGGAGTTGTTGTTCATGGCATCGAACTCGTCGTTGTTGTTGTAGACCAAAGATGAAATGCCTTGCCTATCCATCACAAGACTCGAGTAGAGGTGAGTGGGAAATGAGATAAACAATACCAAGTTACCTTTTCCCAATGTTGAGGATGTATCTCGTTTCACTCAATGTGAGATGAAAGAATAGTGGAATTGGTACCGGACTTGTTCACTCACACCTATCAAGTAAAGCTTATGGTAGAGCTCGGTGAGTATAGTGGCACAAAAATTTAATGCAAAATGTTAGCAAGAGTCAATAATGTTGAAAAAGATTCACAAATTCGCAAGTGAGACAAATGGACCAATAGCAAAGAATGGCGCGAGGGAAACACACACGGATAGATAAATGGAATTCGTGCTGACCAAGGAATGAGCTCAAAATGTGGAATCCACCAAAAGCGCTCGTGTTGCACAACTCAAGAGAGCGCTATACGATTGCTCAATAGGCGGATCGACACTTGTGCACAACCTATAAGATGCAAAATGGATATTCTTTCTATCCCAAGTATGCTATGTATGTATGGTTCCCGGTGTTTCTCTCAAGCATGATATCATATGATGTAGATTTGACAATCTTATGTGCAATGGGGTATGATGCTATGGCACTTGCTCACGAGCTCTTTGCTCTCTTTTTTTTTGCTTAAAAGCTTTTTCTCTTTTTTTTTCTATGGCAACTTTTGCACAATGCACAAACCAAGATAGCAATTGTGTATATGCGGGAACAAACTTGAGGCACAATGGATGATATGATACCAAGATGATATGGTATGTATGCAATGGATGGTGTAGACCACTAATGTGCACAAGTCACGTTGCCGGCAATACTCAAATGGCTAGTCTCGATAGGCAAATAGCATAAAATGGGCTGAGGGTTAACAATGCAATTGCAAGGTAATATACAAAGGTGTAAATCGAGGTTACCGTCGCTGCGATGATGAGTGGCGGTGTTCTTGGTGTAGATACCAAGATGATGGAGACTTCGTCCTAAGTGGCGAAACACCTTAGGAAGCGGAAAAACCGCAAACTCAAAATCTCAAATGACAAATGTCAAATGGTGGTAGCGGAAGCGGTGGTGGTGTTGCACTAGGCAATGCGGAAGTGGAATGATGGGCTATACAGTCGGAGTTGAAGTTGCCGTCCCTAAGTGGCGAAACACCTTAGGAGACACAAGCCACAACTCGAACAAGCTCAAACAACAATGGGGTTAAGTTGGGTCTTGGGAAGTGTATGGTGGGAAGGTTATGTGGAAGTGGTGGTGGTGGTGGTTGATGAAGAAGCAACCGTCCCTAAGTAGCGAAACACCTTAGGAGACTCAAATCACAACTCAAACAACCACATATGCAATGGGGAACAAAATGGGTTAGGTTGCGGAAGTCGGTGGTGGTAATCACGGATGATATGGTGGAGGCCTAGGCAAACTTGCCAAATTTCAGAAAATATGATGGAGTCAAATGATGTTGGTGGTATTTTTGTGGGATAGGGGATGTCAATAGCTTCAAAGCGAGCTAAGAGCGTCAGCGGACTCGGATGAATTAGTTATGACCAAAACAAAATTTCAGCCGTGTCAGTTTTCAGTGTAAACCGGATGATCCGGGAGGAGGTCCGGATGATCCGGGCTCGGTCCGGATGATCCGGGTTCGTCGGCCTTGATTACATTTTACGGGTCGCGATTTATCCGGACGTCGGGGCGTCCGGTGATCGGGTGAGTCCGGATGATCCGGGAGATGGTCCGGATGATCCGGGCTGGTCAATCCGCTCGGGATTTGCTCTCGGGGACGAATTTTTGGTTGGAAATGGATGATTTTCAGGGCAAAATTAGAGGGATTTCGTGGATGGAAGGTGGGGAAACTTGGGGGAAAGCTAGATCCACTTGAAACCAAGCAAATCCATGGATCAAAATCAACAAAACATCATCAAACCAACAAATCACAAAAAAATTGGGGGCTATTTTTGGTGGGGATTTTCGGATTTAGGCAAGAACACACAAAATCAAGCTAGAAAAAGAGGGGTAGGGGCTCCAAAAACGGGATCAACGTGGCTCATGATACCATATGATGTAGGGTGGAACCCTAATTAAATCGATCTTTCACGTTTGGGCGGGATCCTCGAAGAACACGATGAACACGGGGAAGAGCAGGGAGAAATCACAAGGAAACACTCAAGAACAAGTCCAAATCACACATCCACTAGACAATCAAACACACAAGGTCACAAGGTACATGAACAACAAAGGGAAAGATCTGAGGTGAGGTTCATCTCCAAGAGGAGGTCTTGATGATATCCTAGATGGATCTTCCCTAAAGAGAGTCTTGAATCCATGAGGATCTTCTCCTAGGCGGAGGTCTTGCATCCGCTAGGGATCTTCTCCTAGATGGAGGTCTTGGCCTCCAATGGAGTAGTGGTCTCTCTCTCAAGAGATAGGTAGGAGCAAAGCTCACCTAAGAATGAGCTATCACTTTGCTAACCCTAGAAAGGAGGTGGAGGAGGTCTATTTATAGCCCAAGGCGAAGGGGTAAGTGAGTGGCGAAGGGGTACAGGCTTGGCCCAAGTCGCGCGCCTGCAGTGAGTCCGGATGATCCGGACAATGGCGGATGATCCGGGTGTCGAAGTCCGGATGATCCAGGCGATTGTCCGGATGATCCGGCTTCGTCGAGTAGGTTCTGTAGTCTTCGGGCGCGCTAGCCGGATCGTCCGGGAGTTCGTCCGGATCGTCCGGGCTCGGTCCGGATCGTCCGGCTGGGCGTCCGGATGATCCGGGCAACTCTAGTCTTCTTCTTCTCCTTTCTTCCGTCTTCTCTTCCATGCCTCCCTCGCGGATGGTATAGTCATTCCTTGGCGCTTGCACTCCTCCTTGACATCCGTGAAGCTCCGACAATACCTATGCATGCACACGGGAGAAGTGTCAAGTAGTATACCATCCTCGAGAGTGTCAAGTGAGCACGTGTAAAGGAGATGATTCACCTTTGCGTATGTGAAGTAGATGTCGCACGTGTCACTTGCCAAATGGACTCTTGACATGGTGATGTCCTTAGGATGCTCCGCATCAACTCCGGGCCTCCTGGCGCAAGCAGGGAGTATTTTCTAGATTCGCACGCTCGCGGCGAGCAGTTTGAGTATTTGTGGGTCGGACATGGACTCCGAATGACAAAATTATGACCGTTGTAGTGAACATCTGTCCATTCTATGGCAGTCCTTGAAAGTACTTCATTTTCCCATGCGCTTTTTGCCTAACCGCCCCAAAATTTCTTGTCCTCTATAGTGAAGATATCGTTTCCACATATATATTGACCGATGCCAGGAATGCCCTTTTGTTCTTGGCTTTCACGCGCATGAGTGACAGTATGCCATCCGGCGAAAACAAGGAGAATAAGGCATATAGCCGCTGGATTTTCTTCAATTCTGACCAAATGAGATTGCGGATCATAGAGCATCTGCGAGAAAGATGCGTTTGTCCCTACCGGGGGCTAATGTCTATAAGCAACATAATCTCTCGAATTTCCTTCAAAGGAAGTTCCAATGGGTTCGAAACTTATGCGAAAAACAATGACGAATGATGTTCTTTGACTTTCAGGGCCAAAAAGTCCTGCTTAAGGCTGAATTTGAGAGTACTCCGGGCCTCCAGGCGCAAGCGGGGAGTATTTTTTGGAGTCGCGCGCTCACCGTGAGTAGTTTGAGTACTTATGGGTCCGACACGGACTCCGAATGACAAAATTATGACCGTTTTAGTGCACATCTGTCCATTCTATGGCAGTCCTTCAAAGTACTTCATTATTTCGTGTGCTTTTTCCCTGAGTGCCCCAAAATGTCTTGTCCTCTATAGAGGAGATATCGTTTCCACATATATATTGACAGATGCCAGGAATGCCCTTTTGTTCTTGGCTTTCACGCGCGCATGAGTTCTGACATGCCATCCGTGAAAACAAGGAGAATAAGGCATATAGCCGTTGGATTTTCTTCAATTTACGGCCAAATGAGATTGCCCGGATCATAGAGCATCTGCAGAAAGGTACATTTGTCCCTAACAGGGGGACTAATGTGTTGAGGACATGACTACCTTGGGTAAGACCAAAAATATTGCATACATGCATATTTGTCAGGTGATTTCTAGTGCAAACTATTCAATAATATATTTATGTTATCCAGAACAAAAATACTTCACATACTTTTGTGTTTTGTCTAATTGCAGGTGTATGGCACATTTGTACAATCCACATATGAAGATAAGGGAAAAGGAGAAGTTTCGGTGCTGTTCAAAAAGTCTTCTCACATCACTTTTGGGCCAAGAGAAGATAGAGTCCAACTCTCTCACGTTCTGGATTCAGATTCGGACTGCACAGACATACCTGACTCAAAACGCCAACAACTTTTTCATACGGACTCCAAATTGGGTGTTTCTTTTTTTGTTGGAAAGTAGATCTCATGCTCTTTCCAGCACAATTCGAATCACCTTAAAATCCGTCCGGAGCGTTGAGTTATGGACGAAACAATCCGACGCTGCACCAGAATCCGAGTCAAACTACAAGTCCAGCGGTGTTCGTCACCTCCACTTGGGCCCATTGGCCTTGTACGACCTAGGGTTAGTTTTAGGTTGCCTTGGGACGTCCTTCCACCTCCTTGGCCGCCACCTTGCTCCTATATAAGTAGATCCATCTAGTAGCTTTTAAGCAGGATTTGTTTAGTTAAAGTTAGCCATTGCAACTTTGTGTACTTTGTTTGTGTCCAACGACCAGACCAAGACCGCTTACGGATCCCCACTTTTATCAATACTTCATATATACTACGCAATATTCAGATTGCTTTTATCATATTCTTGCTTGTTCTTGATTGCTTGCGAGGAATAGACCTTCGTGGTCGAGTTGATTGTGCTCGGCGTGGTGATAACCTCTCGAAGTTGGTTTAGCGATTGCTAAGCGCATAGCGTCGTGCGTTTGCGATCGGATCGTCAAAGTCATCTTCACCAAATCGATAGTTATCATCTCATCGAAAGATCGGGACACCTCGCCTCTATCAAGTGGTATCGGTTTTCAGGTTGCTCGGTGAGATTTTACTGATTTTCATAGTTTAGATCGCATCATCATCCATACCTATAGTCCATGGAAAAGCGGAAAAAAAGTTAGATCTGTTCATCCTTTATCCAAGCGATCGAGCCTTTGCAATTTTCTATTAGTTGCTTGCATAGTTGAATTATCGGTTGCATCGTGGTGTCGATTCTGGTCCTAGTGTCTAGTTCCTTTAGAGTTTGAGTTCTGTTCACATTAGTCACGCGCTTGTTGCATCATTATCCCTTCAGCTGTCCACCATCTCATCTATTAATTTCCACCACGTGCTTTCTGTATTTGTTCATTGTCATAATCATAGTTGAGGTCATTCACATCTTCGCTTTGATCAATCTGCATCTTATCTAGTTTGTCTTGGAAAGAGGGAGAAAAAAAAGAGAAAAAAAGAAAAAAAGGAAAGAATAAAGAAAAGAAAAAGAGAGAGAAGAAAAAGAAAAAAAAGAGTGAGAAAAAAAGAGAAGAAAAAAATCGGATCTATCTCGAATCAATCTCGTACCTGAATTCAGATTGGAATCTGTTTTGCACACTATTTAGTAAAACAGGTGTATCTTCCTCATATGAAGTCCGTTTTGGCTCCGTGAGTACTCAAATTGAACCTAGAGACGAGCCGCATCTAAATAGTTCGTGGACACAACTTGTTCCAATTTTTCAGGCCAGTTTTAGAATTCTTTGACTCCTCATATCAATTCGGAATTGAGTGATTCTTTTTGCATTGGAAAGCTTGAGTTAGTAGCATTATTTGAATCAGAAAATTGGCTCAAACTTTTCAAGAGGAAAGTTGGAGAGAGAGTTGTTGTATGTCCTGCTTGGCAGTTGTTTTCATCATTATCTTCCTTTGCCGTTGTGATCTTCACTTATATCTTGCTGTCAAGAGCTACTTAGTATCCTTCATTGATGCTAGTTGTGCTACGCCGTGACCTCATTAGTGTTCTAGGCTCGCGTCTCTAGTCCGGTCTAGCCTAGGACCAGCATAGTACCGTCGTTGAGCGTTTATTCATTGTATCATCCTCAGATTCTTCTATGTCACAATGATGCATATAAGATTTGAACTCTTGGTAGTAAGCATGAACAGTGTTATTGCCTTGTTTAAATTGTTCAAATTTGCGAAGCAATTCACGATGATAGTAAGGAGGGGAAAACTGTTTTCTCATTACATCTTTCAAATCTTTCCAAGTTGTGGGTTGGTTATCAATGTTTTTCTTACAATGCACACTCCACCAAGCGAAGCAAAACCGATAAATGCTCTAGTGGCAGCTTCGTACTCGCTCAAGTTCAGAAAAAACATGGTGACTAAAAACTTGTTCAACTTCAAGCTCCCAAGCTAGATAAATAGCAGGATTAAATCTACCCTCAAATGACGGTAAAGAGCTAACTTTGGCCATGTGCTTGTGTGTGTTGTCCCAACTCTCGTGATGGTGAAGATGTGTTAAATAGTCCAAGAACTTCTATCTCGAAACCTGTCATGATTAGTAGAAACAAGAAACAAAATTCGAGAATAATGTTCCTATGAAATACTAGGATGTGGTTGTAAAGTGCTCACAGTAAAGCAAATATCAATATCTTACAAGTTCTTACCATGCGGCAGGTGGTGACAGGCAACCAGCGGTGTCAATAACCTCTCGGAGTTGGTTTAGCGGTTGCTAAAGCTTTCCAATGCAAAAAGAATCACTCAATTCGAGTTGATATGAGAGTCAAAGAATTCTAAAGCGGCACGAAAAATTGGAACAAGCTGTGTTCACGAACCGGAGGCAAAAGACCTATTTAGAAGCCGATTTTGAGGTGTCAAATATTGAACTAACTTCGCAACTATTTACATGCGGCTCGTCGCTAGCTTCAATTGAGTACTCACGGGCCAAAAGCGAAATTCGTATGAGGAAGATACACGGTTTCTTGAGCAGTCATAAAGCAGATTCTAATCCGAATTGAGTGCGAGATTGATTCTAGATAGATCCGATTTTTTTCTTCTCTCTTTTTTCCTCACGGTTTTTTATTTTCTTCTCTCTCTTTTCTTTTTCTCTCTTTTTCTCTCTTTTTCTCCCTCTTTCCAAGCAAGCTGATGTAGGGTGGAACCCTAATTAGTTGATCTTTTACGTTTGGAGGGATCCTCTGGAAACCACGAAGAGCAGCGGAAGAACATGAGGAAATCACGGGGAAGAGCAGAGAGAGACACTCAACCGACAAGAGATCAATCACACAAGGTCTAGATCATGAAGCACGATTGATACATGGTCCAAAATCAACAAAGGAAGATACAAAGGTGTCGTTCTTCTCAGAGAGGAGGTCTTGAATCTCTGAGGATCTTCCGTAAAGGGTCTTGTATCGAGAGGATCTTCTCCGAAGAGGCGCGGTCTCTCACGAGGAGGAGATCCGATAGATGGCGTAGCTCTATCTCTAACAGAGCTAAATCAGCGCTAAGTCTCGAGTGAGGAGATGGGGTCCTATATATAGAGTTAGGCGAAGGGTACATGGGCTCCAGCCCAACCGCGCCTGGCTGGCGGATGATCCGGACGAGGTCGGATGATCCGGACTGGTCCGGATGATTCGGGTGGAAGCCGGATGGCGGAGGTCGGTGAGTGGTCGCGCGAGGCGAATATCATTTGGAGGTCCGGACGTCCGGCAGTCCGGATGATCCGGGGACGAGTCCGGATGATCCGGCCGGCGAAGCTTCTGTTGCCTTGGTCGATTAGCGGATCGTCCGGACCGAGTCCGGATCGTCCGAGCCGCCGTCGGATCGTCCAAGCCACCACAGTCCTTGATGCTTTCCTCTCCGTCTTCTCGCATGTCTTCGCTTCGGTTCTCCTTGCTTCCTAGCCTCTTCATGGTCGACTCCTTGGTACTGAGTATGCATAACATTTCCGTTTGAGGTAGTAACCATTTCTCATGTGAATCGAAGGGAGTTGTGAGAGGGTGATGTCACCTCGGTTTGAAGAGCTCTTGCGTGCTTTCGAGTCATGGGTCCTTGTGGGGTTGGATGTGTTGATGTAGAGTCCATGGGGATGATGGAAGGATGCTCGCATCATATCCCTCCTTGAAAGGATCCGACCTCGGATCTAGATCTTCATCACCATGGAAAGGCGAGAGGTCTTTGGCGTTGAATGTGTCGCTCACGTTGTACTTGTCGCTTGGTAGGTCGAGCTTGTAGGCGTTGTTGTTGTAGCGTGCTAACACCTTGAAGGGTCCATCGGCTCGAGGTAGAAGTTTGGACTTGCGTTACGATAGAGGCAAAGGTGTCCGTCTTTCGATGAGATGGTGGATTTCGCTTTGGTGGAAGTCGACTTTGATGATCCGACTCTGAGCGTGCGAGGGCGTCGCGCCTTAGCAATCGCTAAACCAACTCCGAGAGGTTATTGACCACGCCGAACACGATCAACGACCACGAAGGTCATTTCCTGCGAGCAAGCGAAGAACAAGCAAGCTGAGATTGCAATCTGGATATTGCGAATATAAGATGAAAGCTTTATTGATCAAGGTGGGGTTACATCACGCCTTTATGCAGTCGTTGAACACAAGCGAAATGCTGCGAAGTTGCAGCTATGGCGAACTTTTGATCTAAACAAAACCCAAAGTCTAAGCGGTGCCCTAAGGGCTGTATATATGGAGGAAGAGGGAGAATTTCGTGGCCCTTGGTGGAGGGTCGAAACTAACCCTATCTCTTGTTTCCCCACATACGGACTCTAAAATAGCCTATACTAATGTATTTCGAAATTACATGGGCTGGCCCAATAATAAGGTGATGTGACACCTAGAATAGCCTCTGGACGAAATTTATGAAGTGGCATCTTGTATATTTCGTCCAAGGCTTCATGCACTCATTATGGTGGCTTCAAAGTCTGAAATCATCACTTGTAACTCCATTATTGTCCCCCTTAGCATGCCATCATCTCCATGCTTGTTCTTGCTCCAATGTTCATCCTTCTCCAAGCTAGGCCCTTCATTTGTAAGCAAAACAAATGTATCCAATTTAAGCGACATCATATTCTCATGAACATTAGAATCATTACCAAAAAGCGAAAGTACACAGTAATTTAGTTGGCGTCTTGTGAGCTCTAGTAATTGGTCCGATATGTATAGCGGCGGGGCTGTGGGTGTAACAATGGTATTGATGTCCTCATCATCCTCCCTTCTTGAAAGGAAGTCGTCCTCGACGGAAGTTCATCTTCCTCACCCAAATATGGCTTCAAATCTGCAATGTTAAAAGTGGGACTAACCCCAAAATCTGCGGGCAGCTCAAGTTTATATGCATTATCATTTACTTTCTCCAACACCTTAAAGGGACCAGCAGACACGTGGCATTAGCTTTGATTTGCGCAAATCGGAAATCTATCCTTACATAAATGTAACCAAACAAGATCTCGGTGCAAACACAACATGTTTTCTACCCTTATCTCCGACAAGTTTATATTTAGCATTCATCGCTCAATGTTTTCCTTAGTTAACTCATGCATTTTAAAATCAATTCACACGTTCTTTAGCATCAAAATTAACCTTCTCCGAAGATGGAAGAAGCGACAAATCAATAGGTGCACGGTAGGAAACCATACACAACTTCAAAGGGCACATCTTAGTAGTAGAATGCAATGAGCGATTATAAGCAAATTCAATATGAGGCAAGCATTCCTCCACATTTTCTTATTTTTCTTTAGAACAGCCCTAAGCATAGTAGACAATGTTCTATTGACTACTTGATAAGTTCATCGGTTTGGGGTGACAAGTAGTACTAAAAGCAGTTTAGTCCCCAACAGCCCATAAACATCTCCAAAAGTGGCTAAGAAATTTAGTATCACGATCTGAAACAATAGTATTTGGCACACCATGCAAGCGAATAATTTCACGAAAGAACCAATCAGCAACATTGCAGCATCATCGCTTTTATGACATGGTATAAAGTGTGCCATTTTAGAGAATCTATCCACGACAACAAATATGCTATCCTCCTTCTTTGTTCTAGGTAAACCTAAATCAAAGTCCATCGATATATCCTCCCAAGGAACACTAGAGTGCGAGCAAAGGCATATATAAACCATGAGGATTGAGTCGTGACTTAGCTTTTTGACATGTAGTGCAGTGAGCAATAAAGCGCTCAACATCCGTCTCATCTTGGCCAAAAGAAATGTGTAGCAAGTCGTCCTCCGTCTTCTTCACACCAAAGTGTCCCATTAGTCCTCCTCCATCGCCTCCTGCAACAACAAAAGGCGAGCGGAGCTAGCTGGAATGCATAGCTTGTTAGCACGGAACACAAATCCATCATTAACGACAAACTTGTTCCATGTTCTTCCTTCTTTACAATTCGCAATACATCTTTAAAATCAGCATCATGCACATATTGATCTTTGATGGTCTCCAAACCAAATATTTTGAAGTCAAGTTGTGAAAGCATAGTATAGCGACGAGACAATGCATCGGCAATAACATTTTCTTTACCCTTCTTGTGTTTAATGACATAAGGAAAGTCTCAATGAATTCAACCCATTTAGCATGTCTACGATTCAGTTTAGCTTGACTTTTAATATGTTTCAAAGATTCATGATCAGAATGTATAACAAATTCTTTGGGCCATAAATAATGTTGCCATGTTTCTAAAGTCGAACAAGAGCATATAATTCTTTATCATAAGTAGAGTAATTCAGACTAGGCCCACTCAATTTTTGAGAAAAGTATACAACAGGTTTGCCATCTTGTAATAACACACCTCTAATCCAATTCCACTAGCATCACATTCAAGCTCAAAAGTCTTATTAAAATCGGGAAGTTGGAGTAAAGGGCATGTGTCAACTTAGCTTTCAATACCGTGAAGGCTTCTTCTGCGGTACCCCAAACAAAAGGCACATCCTTCTTTGTAAGCTCGTTGAGAGGTGCAGCAATGGTGCTGAAATCTCTCACAAAGCGCCTATAGAAACCAGCGAGGCCAAGAAACTCCTCACTTGTGTGACCGTTTTGGGCTGCGGCCAACTCTCAATAGCTTCACTCTTGGCTTTATCAACTTCAATTCCTGTGGAGTAACAACATAGCCAAGAAAAGATACTCGATCGGTGCAAAGGTGCACTTCCCAAGGTTACCAAACAAGCGTGCATCACGTAGAGCATTAAAAACAACACGTAAATGTTGAAATGTTCTTCCAAAGATTTGCTATAAATGAGTATATCATCAAAATAGACTACCACAAATCGTCAATGAAAGCACGTAAAACTTAGTTCATTAATCTCATGAAAGTACTAGGTGCATTAGTTAACCCAAAAGGCATGACTAACCACTCATATAATCCAAACTTAGTTTTAAATGCTGTTTTCCATTCATCTCCCAATTTCATACGAATTTGATGGTATCCACTCATAAATCAACTTTGGAGAATATTGTAGAGCCACTCAATTCATCAAGCATATCATCTAACCTAGGAATAGGGTGGCGATAACGAATAGTAATATTATTGATGCCTCTACAATCAACACACATACGTGGCGTACCATCCTTTTTCGGTACTAGAATAATAGGAACAGCACAAGGACTAAGGGATTGGCGTATATAACCTTTGTCGAGCAGCTCACTGTACTTGGCGCATAATCTCCTTCGTCTCCTCTGGATTGATGCGGTATGGTGCGGTTGGGTAATGATGCACGGGAATTAAGTCAATTTGATGCTCAATCCCTCGAATAGGTGGTAATCCGGTGCGCGTCTTGTGGAAAGGCGTCGTGAACTCTGCAAAATGTTAGTGACAGCGGGGGCAATGAGGAAAACACGTCCTCGAATGAAAATAATGCCTCTTTGCACACAAAAGCATAGCAAATAGATTTGCTAAAATCTAGCTCATCAATATCAGATTTGGTGGCAAGTAAACATGCACTTTTCAATTTAATTTGGAAGGAGCGAGTAGATGGTTTATTATTAGGCTTCATGTGTTACTCAAATTCTTTTGCCACAATCTGATTTTCACTCTTATTTTCTCTGTTTTGCTTTATTAGCTCTATTAATATCATCTTTCAAAATGGACTCGAGAGTCATAGGAAGCAAAGTAATATTTTATCCTTATGAACAAGAGTATCTTGATTGTTTCTACCATGGTGTCTGAAATTTTATCAAATTGCCATGGTCTACCAAGTAACAAAGAACATGCTTGCATAGGTACCACATCACAATCAACATAATCAGCATATGTAGAGATACTAAAATGCACACGAGCGATCGTGTTACCTTCACCTTGCATTGTTGTTGAACCATTGGATGTAGTAAGGATGTGGATGTGGTCTTGTGGTGAGAGATAGCTTCTCCACCATCTCCATGCTAGCCAAGTTGTTGCAGCTCCCTCCATCTATGATTCTGTGAATAGAGCGTTCCTTCACAACTCCTTTGTATGGAACAAATTATGCCTCTGATTTTGCTCAGCTTTGTAACCTGCACACTCAAAACACGTTGAGCAACTAAACATTCATACTGTCGGCATCTTGACAGCCATGTATTGTGTCTCATGATCAGAATCATCTCCACCGTGTTCCTCATGTGTAATAAGAGCCAAAGTCTCCTCATCATAGTCACTAAGCGGACTCATACCCACCATCCTCGGTAGCAATCATCACCGCTGAGATTTGCATTCTCTCATAAAATGTCCTCTTCCCTTACAACGACGACAAATAATATCACTTGTGTGCCTGTTGGCGCCATGGAAGAAGAAGAGCTCTGTGCGAGCCGGCGGTGTGCTCTTGGCGAGATAGTGGTGCTTGTGCACTGCTTTCTTGTATCACGGTTGGAGGTGGCTTTGAAGGAGGTGATGGTGCGGTGGAAGTAGATGATGCGTGGTGTCCATGATGAAGGTCGACTGCGAGAAAAGTTAGTGCGGCGCCAATGCTGTCGATCCTGCACTTCACGTTCACTTTACAAGCAAGATGGAATAAGCAGTGATATTATTATAATCCTTATAGTCTAGAATGGTGCGAATCTCTCTATTTAATCCACCCGAAAGCGTGCAAGCATAGCTTCATTCTCC
Organism: Aegilops speltoides; assembly: GCA_021437245.1. Taxonomy (NCBI): domain Eukaryota; kingdom Viridiplantae; phylum Streptophyta; class Magnoliopsida; order Poales; family Poaceae; genus Aegilops; species Aegilops speltoides. Next base: position 177,705 of record JAHHZJ010001287.1, read on the forward strand.
TCAACAATACCACATCTAATCAAGCGGTTTGTAATTCTGATAATATTCTTCTCTGAGTTTTTCCTTGTCTTAAGCGCTGCAATTTTTGAAGTAATTCACGTTGATAATATGGTGGAACCCAGCGATCGCATAGCAGTTTTCAAAGCAGCCCAAGTGGCTGGAGCAGGATATAATCTACAATGTTGAGACCACCAAACACATGCAAAGCTAGTGAAAGCACAAACAATGGCGAGAACCGTCTCTCCTCGGGATATTGTAAACATGTAAATCGTTGTTCAGTTTCTAACTCCCAAGTAAGATATATATCGGGAACATATCTACCCTCAAATGGTGGAATATTCAATTTCAGTTTAGGGAGATGGTCATGATCTCGTACTGAGGGAGCCCTAATATTGCCATTATTTGCATGTGGGCGACACGGTGGTTGTCGTCTTTGGTGTTTGCGTGGTTACGATGTTGATCAACCTCATCCTCATAATCGTCCACATACTCATCATCCTCCTCGGTACCACCACCGGCGATGGCGAGGAGCCAAAAAGCACCAACAGCGATGGCAATGGCACGAATTTTGTCTGGCCCAATAGGAACCTGTTGAGCTCGTCCATCTTGATTCGGAAGGGCGTAGTTGTTGTCGTTCTTGAGAGGTGCGATAGGTGCAATGGCGGTGGTTGTGGAAAGCAGCGAGCAATTCATCAAACTTGCTATCAAGCTTTGTTTCAAGCGTCTTCTCAATGCCATCTATCTTCTCCATGGCCTCGTCAAATCTGTTTACCACGTCTTTTTTGTCCAATCATCATTTCTTTGAAACTTATCATGTAGCTGTTTGTTAAATCGAGTTCTCCCAATCAGTCTCATCGACTTGTGATCCTACCATGGTTAGCGACAAATAGAAACACACAAGAATATGATCCTCTGAGACTACTAAGAAGTGGTGGTGGTGTATCACAAACCCGTCAAGCAAATCTCAAATCCTTACGGTTCTTACCCGGCGGTGGTGATCGGCAACCGTTGTAGTCAAAACTCTCAAAGCTTGGATATAGCGATTACGGGGAGGATCAAGCATACGGCGTAGATGTATGTAGAGCTGGGAAGGCTTATGATATGGTAGCAAAAATGTCGGCAATAATCAATTTAGAGATGCAAAGTTGAATAAGCGCTCAGCAGCAGTCTTGTCTTGGTCCTAGGCTGAACCGTGCTAGAGGCGAGCCTAGAACACTAACAAAATCACGGCGCTGCTGCGTAAACAAGGGAGGAGCACACTCTGAATTTTTTTCTCTTTTTTTTTTTTTTTTGCACTTTTTTCCTCTTTTTTTTTGCTCATAACAATTTTTTTGGAAAAGTCTACAAATGGTCTAAAAACTGCCTAGCCAGATTTTTTTTTTAAGCTGGAACTATTTTTCTTCTGCGGATGGCTTGGAAGTTGGGAGTCCTCTGCTTTATCACGACTTCAGATGTCGCGTGATCTGGAAATCGAGAACAATGCAACAATTCTTGGACTCGGACTAGGGTGGTGGCGGAGATGAATCTGGTGGAACTTCGGTTGGTGGCGGAGATGAATCTGGTGGAACTTCGGATTGGTGGCGAGATGAATCTGGTGGAACTTCGGATGGTGGCGGATATATGTTGCGGTGGACTCGGATGGGCGTGATGGCGGCGGATATGTGGTGGCGTATATGGATTGGATTGGCGGTGAATATGTGGTGGTGGTATATGGCGTGGCGGCGTGACAACTTTGTGAGCAGAACTCGAAACTCTAAAGACTAGGCGCTAAGACCAGCAACTTGACACGGCGATGCAACATAAATTCAACAAAGCAAATCTGAGAAAAAATTATGCAAAGGCTCAGATTGGTTGGATATCTTGACCTAACCCTAATTTTTTTGGCTTTTTCGTGGACTATAGGTATGAAGAACAGACTCGATCTAAACTACGAAAAGCGTAAAATCTCACGAGCAACACGGAAATCGATACCACTTGATAGAGGCAAAGGTGTCCGTCTTTCGATGAGATGGTGGATTTCGCTTTGGTGGAAATCGACTTTGATGATCCGACTACGAGCGTGCGAGGGCGTCGCGCCTATATGTCGCTAAACCAACTCCGAGAGGTTATTGACCACGCGAACACGATCAACGACCACGAAGGTCATTTCCTGCGAGCAAGCGAAGAACAAGCAAGCTGAGATTGCAATCTGGATATTGCGAATATAAGATGAAAGCTTTATTGATCAAGGTGGGGTTACTGTGGCGCCTTTATGCAGTCGTTGAACACAAGCGAAATCTGTGAAGTTGCAGCTATGGCGAACTTTTGATCTAAACAAAACCCAAAGTCTAAGCGGTGCCCTAAGGGCTGTATATATGGAGGAAGAGGGAGAATTTCGTGGCCCTTGGTGGAGGGTCGAAACTAACCCTATCTCTTGTTTCCCCACACATACGGACTCTAAAATAGCCTATACTAATGTATTTCGAAATTACATGGGCTGGCCCAATAATAAGGTGCCTGGCACCTAGAATAGCCTCTGGACGAAATTTATGAAGTGGCATCTTGTATATTTCGTCCAAGGCTTCATGCACTCATTATGGTGGCTTCAAAGTCCTGAAATCATCACGTGTAACTCCATTATTGTCCCCCTTAGCATGCCATCATCTCCATGCTTGTTCTTGCTCAATGTTCATCCTTCTCCAAGCTAGGCCCTTCATTTGTAAGCAAAACAAATGTATCCAATTTAAGCGACATCATATTCTCATGAACATTAGAATCATTACCAAAAAGCGAAAGTACTGGTAATTTAGTTGGCGTCTTGTGACTCTAGTAATTAGTCGGTATGTATAGCGGCGGGGCTGTGGGTGTAACAATGGTATTGATGTCCTCATCACGTTCGTTGGGAAGCGTTCCTTGCGAAGGTGTAGCCACGAGATCGCCTATTTTGAAGATCATGGGTTGCTTGTTGATGTTGAGCTTGGTAGTGAGTCGTTGTACTTGGGCTCGATGGTGTGTCTTGTCTCTTCATGCATCTTCTTGATGTAGCTTGCAGGCGCTTGCGTCGAGGTTGAGTGCGCTCTTGTAGGGGTAGAGGTAGAATGTCAATGGTGACAATGGGTTGAAGCCGTGAAGCGACCTCGAATGGGGATTTGCGGTCGTCGAATGTCTTTGCGGTTGTAGGCGTACTCGGTGATAGGTAAAGCGCCTCCCACTCCTTGATGTTCTTCTTGATCAACCACGAAGTAGAGTGGAAGCGTCCGGTTAAATCACCTCTGTTTGGCCGTCGGTTTGAGGATGAATGCGCCGATGAGAACAAGAGCTTGATTCGAGCTTGGCGCAAAGAGTCTTCAAAAGTAACTCAAGAACTTGACATCGCGATCGGAGGCGATTGACTTGGTACTCCATGAAGGCATAAGATTTCCCTACAAAGAGATTTGCAATATGTGAAGCATCGTCTACCTTGTTGCAAGGAATGAAATGTGCCATTTTAGAAAATTTATCCACAACAACAAACACGGAATCCTTTCCATTTTGAGTTCTAGGCAAACCAAGTACAAAGTCCATGCTAATGTCTTCCCAAGGTTGATAAGGAATAGGAAGAGGCATGTAAAGACCATGAGATTGAGCTTTTGACTTAGCTTTGCGGCATGTTGAGCATCGGGTGGTGAGCGTGAGATGTCTCGAAACATCTTGGGCCAAAAGTAGTTCTTGGAGGCGTGGCGAAGGTCTTGTCGCGTCCAAAATGTCCCATGAGTCCACCTCCATGAGCCTCTTGCAAAAGTAGCAAGCGAAGAAGACTCGGGTATGCAAAGTTTGTTAGCTCTCATAAGATAACCATCCTTGAGGTAATATTGTTCCCAAGATGTATCGTCAAACATTTAGCATAATGAGGTGCAAAAGATGGATCACTAGCATACAAATCCTTTATGTGCTCAAAGCCTATAACATTCAACTCAAGTTGGGTGTGGCGTGCATATCGTGAAAGCGCATCGGCAACTACATTTTCCTTGCCCTTAATGTACTTGATCACATACGGAAAAGATTCAATAAATTCACTCCATTTGGCATGGCGCTTGTTCAATTTAGTTTGACCTTTTAAGTACTTAAGTGTTTCATGATCGGTATGGATGACAAACTCATGAGGTCTAAGATAATGTTCCCAAACATGGAGGACACGTACTAAAGCATACAATTCCTTGTCATATCACGGGATAGTTAAGTTGAGCACGGAGAGTTTTCACTAAAATAAGCAATGACTCGTTTTTCTTGCATTAAAACTCCGCCAATTCCGGTACCACTTGCATCACAATGATCCTCAAAAGTTTTGTCAAAATTGGGCAAAGCAAGAATCGAAGCATGAGTAAGCAAGGACTTGAGCTCATTGAAAGCGTTGGATTGCAAAGGTCCCCAAACAAAAGGAGTATTCTTCTTACTCAAAGCATGCAAAGCAGCTGCAATAGTACTAAAGTTTTTCACAAAGTGACGATAAAAACCTGCAAGACCAAGGAAACTTCACACTTGTTGCAAATTGGTGGGTTGGGGCCAAGTTTTAATTGCTTTGATCTTAGTTTCATCAACATGGACACCCTTGGAAGAGACAATGAAACCCAAGAAAACCACTTTGTCAGCGCCAAAAGTGCATTTTTCAAGTTGGCATAAAGACTTTCCTTTGAAGTGTTTGCAAAACAAGCTTAACATGATTAAGATGCTCTTTCATGGTTTTGCTAAACACAAGAATATCATCAGTAAACCACAACAAAGATTCCAATGTATGGATGAAGTACATGATGCATGAGACACACAAAAGTTAGGGAGCTTCAGAGCAAACCCATAGGCATAACCAACCATTCATATAAGCCAAATTTTGTTTTGAAAGCAGTTTTCCATACATCACCCTCATGAATGCGAATTTGATAATAGCCACTTTTAAGATCAATTTTTGAGAAAAAGTTGGCTCCACTCGAGTTCATCAAGCATATCATCTAAGCGAGGAATGGGATGCCTATAAGCGCGGTGATAGCATTTATAGGTCTACAATCGGAACTGGCGGAAACTTCCATCGGGTTTAGGCACAAGTATAGCAGACGCGGCACAAGGGCTTAAGCTTTCACGTACATGACCGTTGTCGATTAGTTGTTGTACTTGCCGTTGAATCTCCTTGGTTTCTTGGCATTGACACGGTAGGGAGCTTTGTTTGGAAGTGGCGCTCGGGGATGAGGTCGATTCGATGCTCAATGCCTCGAAGAGGAGGTAGACCGGAGGTAGCTCGTCGGGAAAACATCTTGAAATTCCTGCAAAGAGATTGAAACACCAAGGTAGCTCATAAGTGGTGTTAGTTTTGGTTCTCCATCCTTGCACACAAGGACAAAGTGCATCACACTCGATCGTTCTCACACTTCTCTCATCTCATGTTTGGTGGCGAATAGTATGAGGTTTTTCTCTCTAAGCGAAAGGCGCTCAAGTTTGGCTTGTGGCTCTCACTCACTTTTGGTGGCTCACTTTCTCCTCTTCTCTCTTTAGTTGGTGGCTTGTTTGTCGGCTATCACTTGACTAGGAGACATGGGTCGTGGGACATATTCTTTGCCTTTCATCTTGAAGCTATAGTGGTTTGTCGCCCATTATGGTAGACACCACGGTCGGTGCCATGGCCGACCAAGGAGGAGGTGGCAAGCGGTCATTGGGACCACATCACACTCCAAAGTGTCCTCATATGCACCGATTTTGAAGGATACTTGGACCGTATGCTCAACTCGTATAGTCTTGGAGTCCTTAGCCATTGAACCTTGTAGGGTTGCGGATGCTTCTTCTTGACCAATTGGAGCTTGGAGCATAGTTCTTCGCTTGCCAAGTTGTGGCAACTACCTCCATCGATGATGACCTTGACGGAGTGTCCATTGATGCCGGCCTTTTGTGTGGAAGATGTGGCATCTTTGATCTTCTTCTTGTTGATGTTGAAGTGTCAAGACCTTGGAGACAACAAGAGCGGGGCTCGTATCTTCATCACAAAAGACTTGATCATCTTCATCCTCGTTGATCTTGCGGTGCATAGCCACTTGCTCAATAGCGTCCATTTCATCTTCACTCATTGGGTCGTAGGTGCCATAAATCGTTGAGTATCATGGTGCGCTTGTTGGTGCATTCATATGACTTGTGGCCTCGGCGTCGCAAGTGAAACACTTGAAGGAGCTTGTCTTGGCGGTCTCATCGGTTGGAGTAGATGATGAAACCTGCGGCTTGAGGTTGCTTGTAGTAGGAGGAGGCGACTTGAACTTGAGGAAGTTTTCTTGTAACTTGACTTGTCGTCGTTGGTTGGAGAAGGCTTGGTTGATGTCGAGGTTGGAGTAGTTGTTGAAGCTTGGTTGTTGGAGAAGCCGTATGTTTTGGATGAGAACTTGGCGTAGTTGAAGTCATCTTGCACTTGTCGTTCCGTCTTTGTAGCTCGATGCACGAGATCAATGAGGTTGGAGTAGGGTTGGAAGTCGGCGATCTTCTTGATGGGATGGTTGAGTCCATTCAAGAATCTTGCCATTGTTTGCTCATCATCTTCCTTGACATTGGCTCGAATCATGGCAATCTCCATTTCTTTGTAGTATTCTTCAACACTCTTTGTTCCTTGCTTGAGGAGTTGTAGCTTCTTGAAGAGATCACGGTTGTAGTAGGTGGGCACAAAGCGTGCTCTCATGACATCCTTCATTTGAGCCCAAGTGGTGATTGTAGGTTCACCTCTTGCTTGTCGGCGCTCAAGGACTTGTTCCCACCATATGAGCACATAGTCTTGGAACTCAAGTGATGCCATAGCGATCTTCTTCTCTTCCTCATAGTTGTGCAAACGAAAGATTTTGTCGACCTTCAATGCCCATGAGAGGTACTCTCCGGGATCATTAGTTCCGTTGAACTTGGGCATTACGAACTTGAGCTTGCCATAGCGTTGCTCTTCATTGTGTTGAGGTCGATGTTGATGATGGCGTTCTTGGCGTGGAGGTAATCATCCTCATGTTGTTCTTGGCGAGGAGGAAGTCCATGATCAACTTGCTCTTGTTGACCTTGAGGTTGAGGTTGAGCTTGAGGTTGGGCTTGACGTTGCGCACGCGGATGGTAGTTCCTCTCTTGTATTTCTTCTCGAAGGGCTTCCTCTTGATTGCGCCTTTTGCGATTACGATTGGCGAGCTCGACTTGATGCTTGAAGGGCGTTCCGCCTCAAGAGCTTGTGCTTCTCGTTGTTGTTGTTAAAGGCGTTGAGCCTCGGCGTCTTGTTGCTCTTAGTGTAAGCGGCGCTTTCGTTCTGTTCTTGTTGGTAGCGAAGGCGTTGTCGTTCTTGAGCTTGAGCAAAAGCCACTTGGTTCGATTGAGGGCGAGAACTTGTTCATCAACTTGCTCTTAGGGATGCTTGTCGTGTAGCGGGTTGTGAGATGCAGGGGCGGTCTTGGCCTTGCGGCTCGTCGAAGAGTGTTCGATGGCGGTGTACTTGTGTCGGAGAAAAGTCGTCGGAGTGGCGACTTGAGTGGCTCCATCTTGAGTGTGAGGAAGTAGAAGGGCGCGGTTCACCAACAAGGCGTGGATCTCGTCCATTCTTGCATCGTTCTCTTTCTTGTCTTGCGTCGAGTTTGTTGTCGAAGTATTCTCTTATGCGTTGCTCGGATAGTCGCAAGTCGGTGGCGAGGTTGTCGATCGTTAAGCTCATTGCTTGTTGCTCTTAATGGAGAGCTCGTTGTGCGTAAAGAGGTGGCTCTTGGTGACGTATGATGACATGTCGTCGTCTTGCTCAATGAAGAGTGGATTTGTAGAAGAACTTGGCCTATCCATCATTTCAAGCAAATTGTGAGTGGTAGAAGGAGAAGAACTAATACCAATGTACCTTTGACCGAAGTTGAAGATGAATCAAGTTCACTCAAATGCGGACAATGAAATAGCACTATTGGTACCGATCCTTGTCGATTCTCACACCTACACAATTAAAAGCTTTTGGTGGAGATTGGTTAGGATGGTGGCACAAAATTGATTGCAATTGTTAGCTTGACTCAAAAATGTTGAAGAAGATTCGCAAATTCGCATATGCAACAAGTAGACCAAGCAAGTAGTGTTACGGAAACACACGCATAAATAGATAAATGGGATTGTGCAAACCAAAAGTGAGCCAAAATGTGGAATCACGAAAATGCTCTTGTTGCACAATACTAGAGAGCGCTATACGATTGCACAATAAGGCGGATCTGAGACTTGTGCACAACCTACTAGGCAAAAATGCAGCGATCTCTATCCCAAGTATGCTATATGTATGGTGTATCGGTGCAATGATCCAAGATGATCTTATATGACAATCTTAATGTTGTATGATGCTATGCTTGTTGCTTATAAGCTCTTTGCTTATCTTTCCTCTTTGCTTAAAAGCTTGAGTGGCTCTTTCTCTCTTGAGCTCTTTTCTTATTCAAACTTCACGAACCAAGATAGCAATTGTGTATGCGATGACAACTTTGTGGCCTTTAAGTTGATTCGAGATATGCTCCACGAAGGTATGTATGATATGGTGTATGCAACTAATGTGCACAAGTCACGTTGCGGCAATACTCAATGGCTAGTCTCGATGGGTAAGCAGCATAAAAGATGGTATATGATGGTTATCAATGCAATTGCAAGGTATGACAAAGATGTCGTCGAAGTTACCGTCCGTGGCGAAGATGAGTAGCCGACCAAAATGGCGTTTGTTGTTGATGTCACAGCGCCTAAATAGCGAAACACAAGAGGACACGAAATCTCACTCAAATTGTCGAACTCAAATTGAATGGTAGTACGGAGGTTGAGTCTTGTGGTTTAGCAAGTGGAAATGGTGGTGGATGGGGTGGGGAGGATGTATGTATGTGTGGATGGTGGTGGTGGTGGATGATGGACTGCGGGACTGCGGTTTGTGAAGAAGCGGATGATCCGGGCGAGGGCGGATGATCTGGCGCGTCCGGATGATCTGGGACTTGGTCCGGATGATCCGGCAGTCAACCTCGCCGAGGCTGCTTGGGAAGAACTTCGAAAATGGGGTGAAATTTGACGATTTCGGGGATTTTGGATGGATTTTGAGGGGGAGAAGGTGGGAAACACAAGATCCACGAGTTACACACCGAATCCACGGATCAAAATCAACAAAACATCATCAAACTAACAAATCCACGGATCAATACTAGTCTTTTCTGCGCACTTTGTCCTCACTCGTGCACACCCGCGGCACGTCCGAGATATTATTTTATTAGTGGCATAAAAATGTTCTCGGAATGGGATGCAACTTGGCATGCGGTCTTATTATAGTGTAGACAGAGCGCCTGTCAAGTTTCATCGCGTTCGGAGTCCATTTGATAGCCCAACCGTTATATTTATAACCGCGATATAGCCGGTCTATCGTCGGACGTTTTCGGTCTCCGGAAACAATTGTCGGGCTGCACTCCCTCTTCCTCCCTGCGACTCCTCTCTCCCTCACCCGGCTCCTCTCTCTCGCCTCGCAGGAACTGCCGCCGCCGCCCGAACCTTCCCTCGCTGCACCGCTTGCCGCCGCCCGGATCCGGTCAAGCTGGGCCAGATCCGACGCCTAGGGACGGATCCGTCGCGCCGCCGCCTGCTGGCCCCCTCCGGCCTCGCCGTCGCCGCCACATCGCCGGGCACCGCCGCCCTGCCTTCTCTCGTGCTGCGCCACGAGGGCTACTGACAAGCATCGCCCGGCCCGTGAAACCACGGCCCACCTCCTCTCCTCATCGGCCGGCCCGATTCGCCCCTGCCTCACGGGCCAAGCCCATGGGTGGCGCCCTCGACCCCTCTCACACCTACCTGCTTGGCCCGGTGATTCGGCCCATGTATTTTTTTTCTATGCCCTGCGAATTTTGCTATTTATCCAGGAATTACAGTTTTACAGATTGGACCCTAAACTTCATGCATTTAATAACTAATTAACCATGCATCAAGGGCGTTACAAGTTGGTAATCAGAGCCTTCCCCGACCTTAGGAGCCCCACTACTTGATCATTTTTAGCGGCCGAGTTGTGTCTAGAAAAATGTTTTGAGTCATTTAGGAATTATATATCGGAGTAGGATTCTTTTTACTCCCAGTCCTTGACCTTACGGTGAGGTATCTGGCGTAGAGTTTTGACTCTTCTCTTCTCAAATTTCACTAAATTTTTTTTAGGATCAGCGGGTATCTTAGAATCGTTAGATGGTTTTATGATGACAACATTGTCTTGGTTGCCTCGACATTTAGGGGTTGTGGCGGTGTCGGGGAGTTGAGCTCAGAGGTGTTGTCGTCATAATTTTATCGTTGCGATTCTGGAATACCTAAGTTTAGTACTCCGACATCGAAAATCTCTTTTATGTAGTTGTTGGTGAGATAACCCGCTAACCCGATCTTGAGGTGAGTGCGGGAGTATTGCCATGACTTCGTATAATGGATGCTTTTGAAGGTTGAGGTGAGCGATTTCGAAGGTTTCTTGGTTATGTGTTGACGGATGGATCTGAGTTGGATGTAGGGATTGTTAGTTTGGGTGAGATATATTGCTCCTGTATCCCCAACACAGTTGCATAACGAGAAAGTTTGGGAGTTTCATAGGTGGGAATTCAAGTAGCTCTTAGGATATCTTTCCGGCGGATGTATGATATGAAATTGGGGTTCGGCGTCTAGTGGTCCGCCTATTCACGGTTGGTTTCTGATGGTCTCGTTGTGTCTTAAAGAGTCCTTGGCTATGCCGACTCGGGGGCAACCGTATGTCATGTGCCTTGCCTTGTACATGATGGTCTTTGTCTGATTGAGCCGTGTAGGCCCCCACGAAAACTTGGACGAAATCTCTATCATATGTTTGTTAAACTTATTTCTTCAAGCCAAATCCTTTGTTTTGTTTTATTTGTGGTATTGAGTTGCTTGATGTCAAATGTTGAATCAAACATTTCCTAAGCGGTGTTCTCATATTGCTATGTGAATACTAATCCTTTTGATCATTGATTTTGTCATGTCAACTCTTTTCCAACGGTGTGCTTCTCTTCAAGTGGATCCCATCATTTTTCCCATCCATAAGATCATTTCTAAGTTTTTCTCAGCGGTGTTTGTTTCATCCGTCTCCAAGTTGCCTTTGTTTTCCGCCCTCCACCCTTTTCTTGAGGACTCATTTATTTTAATCAAGTGTCCATTTATTCATGTGTAGTCTCTTCATTCTTTTCAATCAATGTTCTTATCCGGTGATCTCTCAAGAAGATGTTCTACTAGTTCGTCATTCCTTATTCCTTTCTCTTCACCGGTGGATTCAAGTCAAGTTTTGTTGATCATACCTTTTTCCTCATTTCAATGTCTTCTCATATCGGTACACCTCATTATCATTCTACTTCTCGCTATTTGTTATTCTGGAGTGCTCAAGATATCTCGAAGATTCGTGTTTCCACTCTGCATTCGTTCAAGCTCTTTCGAGATTGGTATCTCATTCAAGTCATTTAATTCAACCGGTGCAACATCTCTTTTAAATCTTTTCAGCGGTGTTCTTTTGAGTGGGCCTAACCCACAGGTCTTTTCGAGGATCCTACGACTCTTCTATTTTCCCGAGCTATCCTAAATTCTTCTCCAAGTTTGGCGTAAGAATGAGTTATCATCGATCAAATGCTTTTCTCCAAGATCTTTCAAATTCTTTTCATAGTTGGCTCAACCTCTTAGCTTTTGATTCTTCGGTGTGCCTCAATATTTCTTGATGGTGTTTCTCGTTGTCATTCTCATCATTTGAAGACGAAGAAGAGTTTCTCTTTAATCTTGCTCTATTCTCTTCAAGATTCATGGTGCTAGCTTGTTGCCATCCTCTCATAATTGTTTTCGATTGTGAGAATCTTTTCACCCATCCGGAGCATTTTAGGAGTCTTTTCAGTTTCATTCTTTGAAGCCCATCATCTCAGTATTATTCATTCAAGCTTTCAGCTCTCGTTCTCCAAATCTTACCGGTGCATCGTTTAAATATCCTCTAATCGGTTCACGATCTCTTTGTTCTCATGTATTTAAATCCCCTCGAGTATCTTCATTCATTTTTCAATTATTCCGGGTGAATTGTGCCTTTGCTACTTTCATTTTCAATTCTTACGACGGTTCGTTCAAGATTTCACCTCTTTCATTATCATTTAATTCATTTGTTCTTTCCAATCCTATGGGTGGTTCGTTGAAGACCTTCTCAAGTTTTGATATATCTCTCTTAATCCTTTCTACAAGAATAAGTAGTATGGAAAATCCGTTGATTGTCATCAATTTAATTGGTGAAGGATACGCATAACATAATTCTTGTTCTTGTTTCATCCAAGTGATTAATTCTTTTCTTAGGAGTTTGTTCATGATGAATAAATTCTCGGTTTCAGTTGTTTCATCTTTTCTTTTCCCGGAGTTCCAAGCTCTCATCATCACGGAGATCCATCTAAATCATTGCAAGGCTTCACCTTGTGTTTTCAACTTCTCTTTCTTTTCATTCCTTTTGTTTACCGGAGTTCTTCATGGAGGCTCTACATGGTGGTTCGTCAAGGATTCCTTTCATTCTTCTGTTGTTCTTCAAGTTTTCTCTTGAAGTTATGACCCGCCAAGCCATACTTCAAAATAAACATGGTGCTCAACACATGTTTTGTTTTGAGGAGCTCAAGTATTTTTCATCTTGCGTTCCAAAGTGCAATTCTTTCTACCTTATCTTTTGAGGTGGTGTTATGTCACTCTTGACAATTTCCTTCATGTTTCTTGATTCATATGTTGTCAAGAATGAGGTATTTTAAATCCATCAATCTCTTCGTTGGAGTTATCTTGGTAAAGATTTCACCTAAAGCCTTCCCTAAGGAATGTTGCTATTATGGTGCTTATCAATGATCCAAGTTATCTCCTATCCTCTTGGTGGAAGAAGTTTCTCTTATCTTCATTGATCTCAACCAATCAATTGTTTCCATTAGTGGACGGTTGTCACCTCATCATCTTGAGATGTTTTCCATAAGCCCACTACAAGCTTATTCTTTTCGTTGTTGGTTTTGCAACAACTCCGTTTTAACCTTCCTGGAAGGATGTTTTCCAAGCTCATTTGTGGCAGAAGTTGGCATTTTCTCCTACATTACATTATTCGGTGATCTATCTTCTATTCTTTTGTTCGGAGGCATTGTGATGTTGTGCTCTTCACCCATCACCTCGTTTTTTATGAGGATCGTGTTCTTTTCTTGCTTATCCATTTAACTTAGGAGTGTTGTATCATCTCTTCAATATCTTTTCATCTCATCAAGTTTTCTTTTCTTTTCTCTAGGAGTCTTTGTCCAAATTCTGTCATTCTTGTTCCTTAGCTATCTCATTATCTTTGAGGTGGTCATATTCTTTTCGTTAAGTGAAGCTCTTATTTCCATGTCTTTCAACCTTCAAGTTCTCGTAATACTCCTTTTCATCTTTTCTAACGGGTTGTTTGCAATCTCGATCATCTCTGTTGTACTCTTTCTTTTAAATTGCTCAACCTCTCAAGGTTCTTTGGTTTCACCTATTGGTCAAAAAGCAACTTAGTTTTACCTCTTCTCTTCCTTTTCCTTTCCCTCCGGTGCCATCCTAGATCTCGGGACGAGATCCTCTCATAGTGGTGGAGTGTTGTAACACCCCGGATCCGATGTGCCAGTTGTCCTCCAGTTATTCGCTGTTGTTGCTTTGTCATTTGCTTGCGTGTTGCATTTTATCATGTCATCATCCGCATTTCATCTGCATGTTTTTCAAAACTTGCATCCGTTCGAGTTCGTCGCTTCTCTCCGTTGTCGTTCTGAGCCCTTTCACACACTCGCAGCGCCCTTGTACCTCGAGATATTATTTTATTAGTGGCATAAAAATGTTCTCGGAATGGGATGCAACTTGGCGTGCGGTCTTATTATAGTGTAGACAGAGCGCCTGTCAAGTTTCATCGCGTTCGGAGTCCATTTGATAGCCCAACCGTTATATTTATAACCGCGATATAGCCGGTCTATCGTCGGACGTTTTCGGTCTCCGGAAACAGTTGTCGGGCTGCACTCCCTCTTCCTCCCTGCGACTCCTCTCTCCTTCACCCGGCTCCTCTCTCTCGCCTCGCAGGAACTGCCGCCGCCGCCCGAACCTTCCCTCGCTGCACCGCTCGCCGCCGCCCGGATCCGGTCAGTGGGCGAATCCGGCGCCTAGGGGCCGGATCCGTCGCCGCCGCCCTGCGGCTGGCCCCCTCGGCCTCGCCGTCGCTGCCACATCGCCGGGCGCCGCCCCTGCCTTCTCTCGTGCTCGCCGAGGAGAACACGGACCAAGCATCGCCCGCCACGTGAGCCCAGCCCACCTCCTCTCCTCATCGGCCGGCCCGATTCGCCTCGCCTCACGGGCCAAGCCCATGGGTGGCGCCCTCCAGCCCTCTCACAGCCTGCTGCTGGCCCGGCAGATTCGGCCCATGTATTTTTTCTATGCCTGCGAATTTTGCTATTTATCCAGGAATTACAGTTTTACAGATTGGACCCTAAACTTCATGCATTTAATAACTAATTAACCATGCATCGAGGGCGTTACAAGTTGGTATCAGAGCCGACCCTCGCGGTTACGGATAGTTCTTGCAGACGGAGTCTTGGTCATGTTGTTCATAGCGTTTGTGACCCGTCATGGCACGGCATAGCACATGTCGGGCTGGATGCCGCAGATTGTTGTGCCAGAGGAGCGTTCACGTGGCCGGCGAGGGCGTCGGTTCCTCTGAGTGTGGGTGTATGTGATAGCACGGCTTATTAGGGATGATAGACTACTCATATCAATAAGGAATTCCTTCTTTTACGGGAGCCCATTGGACGAGAACTCCAAAGTTAAGCGTGCTTAGCTTGGAGTAGTCTTAGGATGGGTGACCGGCCGAAGATTGCTCCGGGTGCGCATGAGTGAGGACAAAGTCTTGTGAAAAAGACTAGTATTGATCTGTGGGGCAGTCTAGATCCGCCGAGAATGCGACCACCGGCGGGTGTGTCAAGGCGTTACACTCCAAAAGCGTGATCAGCGTGGCTCATGATACCATATGATGTAGGGTGGAACCCTAATTCTTGATCTTTCACGTTTGGAGGGATCCTCACGGAAACACGAAGAGCAGCGGAAGAACACGAGGAAATCACGGGGAAGAGCGAGAGAGACACTCAGCCGACAAGAGATCAATCACACAAGGTCTAGATCATGAAGCATAGGTGATACATGGTCCAAAATCAACAAAGGAAAGATATAAAGGTAACCGTTCTTCTCAGAGAGGAGGTCTTGAATCACGAGGGATCTTCCGTAAAGGGTCTTGTATCGAGAGGATCTTCTCCGAAGAGGCGCGGTCTCTCGCGAGGAGGAGATCCGATAGATGGCGAGCTCTATCTCAAAAGCGAGCTAAATCAACGCTAAGTCTTAAAGTGAGGAGATGGGGTCCTATATATAGAGTTGGGGCGAAGGGCACATGGGCTCAGCCCAACCAGCAGGCTATGGCGGATAATCCGGACGAGGTCCGGATGATCCGGTAGTCGAATGATCCGGGTGGAAGCCGGATGGCGGAAGGTCGGTGAGTGGTCGCGAGGGCGGATGTCATTTGGGCGTCCAGACGTCGGCGAGTCGGATGATCCGGGACGAGTCCGGATGATCCGGCCGAGTGGAGCCTGTTGCCTTGGTCGAATTAGCGGATCGTTCGGACGAGTCGGATCGTCCGATCTCTGTCGGATTGTCCGGACGCCGTCCGGATCGTCCAAGCCACCACAGTCCTTGATGCTTTTCCTCTCTGTCTTCTCGCATGTCTTCGCTTCGGTTCTCCTTGCTTCCTAGCCTCTTCATGAGTCGACTCCTTGGTACTGAGTATGCATAGCATTTCCGTTTGAGGTAGTAACCATGTCTCGTGTGAATCGAAAGGGAGTTGTGAGAGGAGTGATGTCACCTCGGTTTCAAGAGCTCTTGCGTGCTCGAGTCATGGGTCCTTGTGGGGTTGGATGTGTTGATGTAGAGTCCATGGGGATGATGGAAGGATGCTCGCATCACAAACTAGATAAGATCTGATTGGATCGGCGAAGATGTGAATGACCTCAACTATGATTATGACAATGAGCAGTAGCGTATCACGTGGTGGAAATTAATAGATGGGATGGTGGACAGCGGAAGGATAATGATGCGGCGGCGTGACTAATGTTAACGGGACTCGAAACTCTAAAGGAACTAGACACTAAGACCAGCAAGCGACACGGCGATGCAACCGATAATTCAACTATGCAAGCAACAAATAGAAAATTGCAAAGGCTCGGTGGCTTGGGTAAAGGATGAATAGATCTAACTATTTTGTGGCTTTTCATGGACTATAGATATGAATGCGGATCGATCTAAACTATAAAAAGCGTAAAATCTCACGAGCGACACAGCGATACCACTTTATAGGCGGAGGTGTCGATCTTTCGATGAGATGATAACTATCGATTTGGTGGAGCGACTTTGGCGATCCGACTACAAGCGTGCCTGACGTTGCGCCTTAATAATCGCTAAACCAACCCGAGAGGTTATTGACCGCGCGGAGCACAATCAACGACCACGAAGGTCTATTCCTGCAAGCAATCGAAGAACAAGCAAGAATATGATAAAAGCAATCTGAATATTGCGAGTATATATGAAGTATTGATAAAGGTGGGGATCCGTAAGCGGTCTTGGTCTGGTCGTTGGACACAAACAAAGTACACAAAGTTGCAATGGCTAACTTTCAACTAAACAAATCCCAAGCGAAAAGCTACTAGATGGATCTACTTATATAGGAGCAAGGGGTGGCGGCCAAGGAGGTGGGAGGACGTCCCAAGGCAACCTAAAACTAACCCTAGGTCGTACAAGGCCAATGGGCCCAAGTGGAGGTGACGTAACTGATGAGGACATCAATACCATTGTTACACCCAGCCCTATTTGCTATACATCTTGGACCAATTACTAGAGCTCATGCGCCATATAAATTACGGTACTTTCTTTTCTTGGTAATGATTCTAATGTTCATGAGAATATGATCTTGCCTAAATTGGATACATTTGTTTTGCTTACAAATGAAGGGCCTAGCTTGGAGAAGGATGAACATTGGAGCAAGAACAAGCATGGAGATGATGGCATGCGCAAGAGGGACAAACGGAGTTACAAGTGATGATTTCAGGACTTGAAGCCACCATAATGAGTGCATGAAGCCTTGGACGAAATATACAAGATGCCACTTCATAAATTTCGTCGGAGGCTATTCTAGGTCTTGCGTCACCTTATTATTGGGCCAGGCCCATGTAATTTCGAAATACATAAGTATAGGCTATTTTTAGAGTCCGTATGTGTGGGGAAACAAGAGATAGGGTTAGTTTGGACCCCTCCACCAAGGGCCACGAAATTCACCCCTCTTCCTCCATATATACAGCCCTTAGGGCACCGTTTAGACTTTGGGTTTTGTTTAGATTAAAGTTCGCCATAGCTGCAACTTGGCGTGCCGTTTGTGTTCAGCGACGGACAATGGCGTCACAGAACCCCACCTTGATCAATAAAGCTTTCATCTTATATTCGCGATATCAGTTGCAATCTCGGTTTCTTGCTTGTTCTTCGTTTGCTCGCGAAGCAGACCCTCGTGGTCGGGTTGATGCGTGCTCGGCGTGGTCGATAACCTCTCGGAGTTGGTTTAGCGATTGCTAAGCGCGGCGTCCTTTGCGTTCGTAGTCGGATCGTCAAAGTCAACTTCCACCAAAGCGAAATCCACCATCTCATCGAAGGCGGGACACCTTTGCTTTTATCAAGTGCTATCAGATTTCGGGTTGCTCGGTGATATTTTCTGATTTTCATAGTTTAGATCGAGTCATTCATCATACCTATAGTCCACGAAAAAGCCAAAAAAATTAGGGTTAGTTCATCCCATCCGAACGATCGAGCCTTTGCATAATCTTTTACGTATTTGCTTTGTTGAAGTTGCGTTGCATCGTCGTGTCAAGTTCTTGGTCTTAGCATCTAGTCTTTTAGAGTTTGAGTTACATTCACGAGGTTGTCGCGTCATTGCCGCCATATACCACCACCACATATTCACGCCAATCCGAATCCATATCGCCACCACATATCCGCCGCCATCACGCCCATCCGAGTCCACGCAACATATATCCGCCACGGTCCGAGTTGATGAGGACATCAATACCATTATTACACCCACACCCCTCTTGTTACATATCGGGACCAATTACTAGAGCTCGCGCCGCCAATTAAATTACCGGTACTTTCGTTTCTTGGTAATGATTCTAATATTCATGAGAATATGATGTTGCCTAAATTGGATACATTTGTTTTGCTTACAAATGAAGGGCCTAGCGGAGAAGGATGAACATTGGAGCAAGAACACGCATGGAGTTGATGGCATGCATAAGGGATCAAACGGAGTTACAAGTGATGATTTCAGGACTTTGAAGCCACCATAAGAAATGCATGAAGCCTTGGACGAAATATACAAGATGCCACTTCATAATATTAGTCCATAGGCTATTCTAGATCTTGCGTCACCTTATTATTAGGCCAGGCCCATGTAATTTCGAAATACTTAAGTATAGGCTATTTTTAGAGTCCGTATGTGTGGGGAAACAAGAGTTAGGGTTGGTTTGGACCCCATCCTCAAAGACCACGAAATTCCTCCTTTTCCCCCATATATACAGCCCTTAGAGGCGTCGTTTAGACTTTAGGTTTTGTTTAGATCAAAAGTTAGCCATAGCTGCAACTTGGCGTGCCGTTTGTGTTCAGCGACCGGACAAAGCGTCCGAGAACCCCACCTTGATCAATAAAGCTTTCATCTTATATTACGCAATATCCAGTTGCAATCTCGGTTTCTTGCTTGTTCTTCGTTTGCTCGCGAAATAGACCCTCGTGGTCGGGTTGATCGATGCTCGGCGTGGTCAATATCCTCTCGGAGTTGGTTTAGCGATTGCTAAGCGCGGCGTCCTCGCCGCCTTCGTGGTCGGATCGTCAAAGTCAACTTCCACCAAAGCGAAATCCACCGTCTCATCGAAGGCGGGACACCTCTGCCTCTATCACGAGTTCCACAGATTCATCTCCGCCACCGATCCGAGTTCCACAGATTCATCTCGCCACGGTCCGAGTTCCACAGATTCATCTCCGCCACGGTCCGAGTTCCACAGATTCATCTCCGCCACGGTCCGAGTTCCACAGTTCATCTCCGCCACGGTCCTAGTCGAGTCGATGGTGTTGCATTGTTCTTGATTTGAGATCACGCGATACTCGAGTCGTGACGGCGGAGGACTTCCCAACTTCGAGCCATCGCGGAAGAAAAATAGTTCCAGTTAAAAAAAAACTAAGTCTGGAAAATTCTGGCTAGGCAGTTTTTAGACCATTTGTAGACATTTCCGAAAAAAAATTGTTGCGGAGCCAAAAAAAAGAGAAAAAAGAAGTGCAAAAAAAAGAGAAAAAATTCAGAGTGTGCTCCTCCCTTGTTTGCGTGCCGCGCCGTGATTTTGTTGGTGTTCTAGGCTCGCGTCTTGATGAGGACATCAATACCATTGTTACACCCACAGCCCCTACTGTTACATATACGGGACCAATTACTAGAGCTCGCGCACGCCAATTAAATTACCAGGTACTTTCGTTTCTTGGTAATGATTCTAATGTTCACGAGAATATGATGCTGCCTAAATTGGATACATTTGTTTTGCTTACAAATGAAGGGCCTAGCTTGGAGAAGGATGAACATTGGAGCAAGAACACGCATGGAGTTGATGGCATGCGCAAGGAAATCAAGAACATAGTGGGATCAAGAACATAGTTACAAGTGATGATTTCAGGACTTTGAAGCCACCATAAGGAATGCATGAAGCCTTGGATGAAATATACAAGATGCCACTTCATAATATTCGTCCATAGGCTATTCTAGGTGCTGCGTCACCTTATTATTGGGCCAGGCCCATGTAATTTCGAAATACATAAGTATAGGCTATTTTTAGAGTCCGTATGTGTGGGGAAACAAGAGATAGGGTTAGTTTGAACCCCTCCACCAAGACCACGAAATTCACCCCTCTTCCTCCATATATACAGCCCTTAGGGCACCTTTTGAGACTTTGGGTTTTGTTTAGATTAAAGTTAGCCATAGCTGCAACCGCGTGCTTCATTTGTGTTCAACGACCGGACAAAGCGTCCACAGAACCCCACCTTGATCAATAAAGCTTTCATCTTATATTCATAATATCCATATTGCAATCTCGATTTCTTGCTTGTTCTTCGTTTGCTCGCGAGAAGCAGACCCTCGTGGTCGAGTTGATGCGTGCTCGGCGTGGTCGATAACCTCTCGGATTTGGTTTAGCGATTGCTAAGGCATAGCGTTCTCGCTGCGCTTCGTAGTCGGATTGTCAAAGTCGACTTCCACCAGCGAAATCCACCATCTCATCGAAGGCGAGACACCTCCGCCTCTATCAAGTGGTATCAGATTTCCAGGTTGCTCGGTGAGATTTTACAGTTTTTAAGTAGTTTAGATCGAGTCTATTCTTCATACCTATAGTCCACGAAAAAGCCAAAAAAATTAGGGTTAGTTCATCCCATCCGAACCAATCGAGCCTTTGCATAATCTTTTACGTATTTGCTTTGTTGAATTTGCGGTTGCATCGTCGTGTCAAGTTCTTTGGTCTTAGCATCTAGTCTTTTAGAGTTTGAGTTACATTCACGAGGTTGTCACGTCGCCGCTGCCATATACCACCACCACATATTCACCGCCAATCCGAATCCATATCGCCACCACATATCCGTCGCCATCCGCCCATCGAGTCCACGCAACATATATCCGCCACCGGTCCGAGTTCCACAGATTCATCTCCGCCACGGTCCGAGTTCCACAGATTCATCTCCGCCACGGTCAAGAGTTCCACAGATTCATCTCCGCCACAGTCCTAGTTCCACAGATTCATCTCCGCCACCGGTCCTAGTCGAGTCGATAATTGTTGCATTGTTTTGATTTCGGATCACGCGATACTCGAGTCATGACGGCGGAGGACACTAACTTCGAGCCATCCATGAAGAAAAATAGTTCGATTTCAAAAGTGCGGAAAATTACGGCTAGGCAGTTTTAGACCATTTGTAGACTTTTTGAAAAAAATTTGTTGCGAACAAAAAAAAGAGGAAAAAAAGTGCAAAAAAAGGAAAAAAAAAGAAAAAAAAATTCAAAGTGTGCTCCTCCATTGTTTACGTGCTTGCGCCGTGATTTTGTTGGTGTTCTAGGCTCGCGTCTCTAGCAGTCTAGCCTAGGACCCGACTGACGATCTACCGTCGTTAGGCGTTTATTCAACTTTGCATCTCTGAATTGATTATTCTTGACCTTTTTTGCTACCATATTATAAGCCTTCCAGCTCCACATACATCTCGTCGTGCGTTGGACTCTCCACAGTGTCGCTCTTTCCAAGCTTTGAGAGTTTTGACTACTAGCGGTTGCCGATCACCGCTTCTTCTTTGGGTAGGCTGGTAAGAATTTGGGATTTGCTTGCGGGTTTGTGATACACCACCACCACTTCTTAGTACTCTGTAGGATCATATTCTTACGTGTTTCTATTTCTTTGCTAACCATGGTAGGATCACAAGCGATGAGGCTGATTGGGAGAACACGAACAAACAGACTACATGATAAATTTCAGCAAATGATGAGTGGGCGGGTGCAAGATGTGCTAAGCAGTTTGCGAGGCCATGGAGAAGATAGATGGCATTGAGAAGGCGTTTGAAACAAAGCTTGATAGCAAGTTTGATGAATTGCTCGTGCGTTTTCCACAACCACCGCCCGGCTGCACCTATCGCACCTCTGCAGCGACAACAACTCGCCCCTTCGAATCGGTATGGGCCAGGCTCGGCGTGTTCCTATTGAGCGAGGACAAAATTCTGGTGCGGCTCTGCTTTGTTGGTGCTTCTTTGGCTCCTGCTCTCTGCTGCTGCTTTGGTGCGAGGAGGATGATTATGTGGGAGATTACGAGGATGAGGTTGATCAACATCGAACTACATGCAACCACCGGCACCACAACCACCGGGTCGTCCACATGCAAATAATGGCAATGTTAGGGCTCCTCCTCAGTGCGAGATCATGACCATCTCCTAAACTGAAATTGAATATTCCACCATTTGAGGGTAGATATGTTCACGATATATATCTTACTTGGGAGTTAAGCTGATTAACGATTTACATGTTTACAATATCACGAGGAGAGGCGTGTTCTGCTGCTTTGTTTGTGCTTTCACTAGCTCTGCATGTGTTTGGTGGTGCGAACATTGTAGATTATATCTGTTCGCTACTTGGGCTGCTTTGAAAACTGCTATGCGTATTAGTTGGGTTCCACCATATTATCAGCGTGAATTACTTCAAAAATTGCAGCGCTTAAGACAAGGAAAATATTCGTAGAAGAATATTATCGGGAATTACCTGCTGGCTTGATTAGATGTGGTATTGTTGAGTAGAATGAAGCTATGCTTGCACGTTTTACGGGTGGATTAAATAGAGATTGAGACCATTCTAGATTATAAGGATTATAATAATATCACTCGTTTATTCCATCTTGCTTGTAAAGCTGAGCGTGAAGTCTTGAGGATCGGCGAGGCATTGGCGCACACTAACTTTTCTGCAGGTCGACCTTCATCATGGACACCACGTGCATCATCTACTTCCTTTGCATCATCACCTCCTTGGTGCCACCTCAATCGTGATACAAGAAAGCGAGGCACAACCACCACTATCGCCAAGAGCACACTGCCGGGCCTGCACGAGTTCTTCTTCTTCCATGGCGTCAGCAGGGCACACAAGTGATATTATTTGTAAATCGTTGTAAGGAAGAGGACATTTTCGAGAGAATGCAAATCTCAGCGTGTGATGATTGCTCACGAGGATGGTGGGTATGAGTCCGCTAGTGACTATGATGAGGAGACTTTGGCTCTTATTACACATGAGGAACACGGTGGAGATGATTACATTCATGAGACACAATACATGGCTGCTGAAGATCTTGTGGTATGAATGTTTAGTTGCTCAGCGTGTTTTGAGTGTGCGAGTTACACAAGTGAGCAAAATCGGAGGCATAATTTGTTCCATACAAAGGGAGTTGTGAAGGAGCGTTCTATTAGCGTCATCATAGATGGAGGAGCTGCAAAAACTTGGCTAGCATGGAGATGGTGGAAGCTATCTCTCACCACAAGACCACATCCACATCCTTACTACATCCAATGGTTCAACAACAGCGGCAAGGTTAAGGTAACACGTGCCGTTCGTGTGCATTTAGTATCTCTACATATCTTGATTATGTTGATTGTGATGTGGTACCTATGCAAGCATGTTCCTTATTACTTGGTAGACCATGGCAATTTGATAAAATTACGTACACCATGGTAGAAACAATCGGTATACTCTTGTTCATAGGGATAAAAATATTACTTTGCTTCCTATGACTCTGATTCCATTTTGAAAGATGATATTAATAGAGCTAATAAAGCAAAAGCAGGAGAAAAATAAGAGTGAAAATCAGATTGTGGCAAAAGAATTTGAGCAACACGTGAAGCCTAATAATAAACCATCTCTTATTTATACGAAATTAAATTGAAAAGTGCATGTTTACTTGCCACCAAATCTGATATTGGTGAGCTAGATTTTATAAATCTGTTTGCTATGCTTTTGTGTGCAAAGAGGCATTATTTTCATTAGAGGGCGTGCCTTCTGTTTGCCCCTACTTTGTCAATAACATTTTGCGGGAGAGTTGGCGTCTTGTTAGAGGTAAACCTAAAACAAAGTCCATAGATATATCCTCCCCATCTTTGTTATCCCTCCCCATCTTTGTTAGAGGTAAACCTAAAACAAAGTCCATAGATATATCCTCCCAAGGAACACTAGAGTGCGAGGCAAAGGCATATATAAACCATGAGGATTGAGTCGTGACTTAGCTTTTTGACATGTAGTGCGGTGAGCAATAAAGCGCTCAACATCCGTCTCATCTTTGGCCAAAAGAAATGTGTAGCAAATCGTCCTCCGTCTTCTTCACGCCAAAGTGTCCCATTAGTCCTCCTCCATCGCCTCTGCAACAACAAAAGGCGAGCGGAGCTATTTGGAATGCATAGCTTGTTAGCACGGAACACAAATCCATCATTAACGACAAACTTGTTCCATGTTCTTCCTTCTTTACAATTCGCAATACATCTTTAAAATCAGCATCATGCACATATTGATCTTTGATGGTCTCCAAACCAAATATTTTGAAGTCAAGTTGTGAAAGCATAGTATAGCGATGAGACAATGCATCGGCAATAACATTTTCTTTACCCTTCTTGTGTTTAATGACATAAGGAAAGTCTCAATGAATTCAACCCATTTAGCATGTCTACGATTCAGTTTAGCTTGACTTTTAATATGTTTCAAAGATTCATGATTAGAATGTATAACAAATTCTTTGGGCTATAAATAATGTTGCCATGTTTCTAAAGTCCGAACAAGAGCATATAATTCTTTATCATAAGTAGAGTAATTCAGACTAGGCCCTCAATTTTTAGAGAAAAGTATGCAACAGGTTTGCCATCTTGTAATAACACACCTCTAATCCAATTCCACTAGCATCACATTCAAGCTCAAAAGTCTTATTAAAATCAGGAAGTTGGAGTAAAGGGCATGTGTCAACTTAGCTTTCAATACTAGTGAAGGCTTCTTCTGTCGTTACCCCAAACAAAGGCACATCCTTCTTTGTAAGCTCGTTGAGAGGTGCAGCAATGGTCTGAAATCTCTCTAAAAGCGCCTATAGAAACCAGCGAGGCCAAGAAACTCCTCACTTGTGTGACCGTTTTGGGCTGCGGCCAACTCTCAATAAGCTTCAATCTTGGCTTTATCAACTTCAATTCCTGTGGAGTAACAACATAGCCAAGAAAAGATGCTCGATCGATTGCAAAGGTGCACTTCCCAAGGTTACCAAACAAGCGTGCATCACGTAGAGCATTAAAAACAACACGTAAATGTTCCAAATGTTCTTCCAAAGATTTGCTAAAAATGAGTATATCATCAAAATAGACTACCACAAATCGTCCAATGAAAGCACGTAAAACTTCGTTCATTAATCTCATGAAAGTACTAGGTGCATTAGTTAACCCAAAAGGCATGACTAACCACTCATATAGTCCAAACTTAGTTTTAAATGCTGTTTTCCATTCATCTCCCAATTTCATACGAATTTGATGGTATCCACTCGCCAAATCAACTTTGGAGAATATTGTAGAAACCACTCAATTCATCAAGCATATCATCTAGCCTAGGAATAGGGTGGCGA
Organism: Aegilops speltoides; assembly: GCA_021437245.1. Lineage (NCBI taxonomy): Eukaryota > Viridiplantae > Streptophyta > Magnoliopsida > Poales > Poaceae > Aegilops > Aegilops speltoides. Next base: position 202,940 of record JAHHZJ010001287.1, read on the forward strand.
TAGCGAATAGTAATATTATTAATGCCTCTACAATCAACACACATACGTGATGTACTATCCTTTTTCGGCACTAGAATAATAGGAACAGCACAAGGACTAAGGGATTGGCGTATATAACCTTTGTCGAGCAGGCTTCTTTGTACTTGACGCATAATCTCCTTCGTCTCCTCTGGATTGAGTGCGGTATGGTGCACGGTTGGGTAATGATGCACGGGAATTAAATCAATTTGATGCTCAATCCCTCGAATAGGTGGTAATCCGGTGTACGTCTTGTGGAAAGGCGTCGGTGAACTCTGTAAAATGTTAGTGACAGACGGTGGCAAAGAGGAAGGCCGTCCTCGAATGAAAATAATGCCTCTTTGCACACAAAAGCATAGCAAACAGATTTGCTAAAATCTAGCTCATCAATATCAGATTTGGTGGCAAGTAAACATGCACTTTTCAATTTAATTTCAGAACCAACGGTAGATGGTTTATTATTAGGCTTCATGTGTTGCTCAAATTCTTTTGCCACAATCTGATTTTCACTCTTATTTTCTCCTATTTTGCTTTATTAGCTCTATTAATATCATCTTTCAAAATGGAATCAGAGTCATAGGAAGCAAAGTAATATTTTTATTCCTATGAACAAGAGTGTCTTGATTGTTTCTACCATGGTGTCTGAAATTTTTATCAAATTGCCACGGTCTACCAAGTAATAAGGAACATGCTTGCATAGGTACCACATCACAATCAACATAATCAGCATATGTAGAGATACTAAAATGCACCACGAACAGCACGTGTTACCTTAACCTTGCATTTGTTGTTGAACCATTGGATGTAGTAAGGATGTGGATGTGGTGGGTGTGGTGAGAGATAGCTTCTCCACCATCTCCATGCTAGCCAAGTTGTTGCAGCTCCCTCCATCTATGATGGCAGCGAATAGAGCGTTCCTTCACAACTCCTTTGTATGGAACAAATTATGCCTCTGATTTTGCTCAACTTGTGTAACTGCACACTCAAAACACGTTGAGCAACTAAACATTCATACCTGTCGGCATCTTGACAGCCATGTATTATGTCTCATGATCAGAATCATCTCCACCGTGTTCCTCATGTGTAATAAGAGCCAAAGTCTCCTCATCATAGTCACTAAGCGGACTCATACCCACCATCCTCGTTAGCAATCATCTGCAGCTGAGATTTGCATTACATGCATAAAATGTCCTCTTCCCTTATGACGACAAATAATATCACTTGTGTGCCTGTTGGCGCCATGGAAGAAGAAGAGCTCTGTGCAGGCCGGCGGTGTGCTCTTGGCGAGATAGTGGTGGTTGTGCTGCTTTCTTGTATCACGGTTGGAGGTGGCTTTTTGAAGGAGGTGATAGTGCGGTGGAAGTAGATGAAGCCGTGGTGTCCATGATGAAGGTCAACTGCGAGAAAAAGTTAGTGCGGCGCCAATGCTGTCGATCACGCACTTCACGTTCAGCTTTACAAGCAAGATGGAATAAGCAGTGATATTATTATAATCCTTATAGTCTAGAATGAGTGCGAATATCTCTATTTAATCCACCGAAAGCGTGCAAGCATAGCTTCATTCTCATAACAATACCACATCTAATCAAGCGGTTTGTAATTCGATAATATTCTTCTACAGAATTTTACCTTGTCTTAAGCGCTGCAATTTTTGAAGTAATTCACGTTGATAATATAGTGGAACCCAGCGAGTACATAGCAGTTTTCAAAAGCAGCCCAAATGGCTGGAGCAGGATATAATCTACAATGTTCGGACCACCAAACACATGCAAAGCTAGTGAAAGCACAAGCAATGCGAGAACACGTCTCTCCTCGGGATATTGTAAACATGTAAATCGTTGTTCAGTTTCTAACTCCCAAGTAAGATATATATCGAGGAACATATCTACCCTC
>JAHHZJ010001288.1:0-38023 GCA_021437245.1 Aegilops speltoides
CAAGCCATCGAGAAATCTGGAAAATTACGGCTGGCGGTTTTTAGACCGTTTGTAGACTTTTCGAAAAAAATTTGTTGCGGGCAAAAGGAAAAAAAGTGCAAAAAGGAAAAAGAAAAAAAAAAAAAAATTCAGTGTGCTCCTCCCTTGTTTACGTGCTTGCCGTGATTTTGTTAGTGTTCTGGGCTCGCGTCTCTACTACGGTCTAGCCTAGGACCAGACCTGATCTGCGTCGTTGAGCGTTTATTCAACTTTGCATCTCTGAATTGATTATTGCTGACCTTTTGCTACCATATTATAAGCCTTCCCAGCTCCACATACATCTCGTCGTAAATGCGTTTGATTCTCCACTGTGTACGGTTGCGATCACCACACTCTCTTTCTTGGCTAAGCTGGTAAATTTGAGATTTGCAGCGGGTTTGTGATACCACCACCACTTCTTAATAGTCTGTGGGATCATATTCTTGTGTGTTTCTATTAACCGCTAACCATGGCAGGATCACAAGCGATGAGACCTGGGATTGGGAGAACATGACGAACAAAACAGCTACATGATAAATTTCAGCAAATGATGAGTTGGCAATTGCAAGATGTGGTAAACAGATTTGGCGGAGGCCATGGAGAAGATAGATGGCATTGACAAGCGTTTGAAACAAAGCTTGATAGCAAGTTTGATGAATTGCGTAGCGTTTTCCACAACCACCGCGGCTGCACCTATCGCACCTCTGCCAGCGACAACAACTTCGCCCCTTCCGAATCAGTATGGGCGAGCTCAGCGTGTTCCTATTGAGCGGGGACAAAATTCTGGTGCCACTACTCTGCTGTTGGTGCTTCTTTGGCTCCGCTCTGCGCTGCTGGTGAGTACCGAGGAGGATGATGAGTATGTGGGCGATTATGAGGATGAGGTTGATCAACATCGAACTACGTGCAACCACCAGCACCACAACCACCGAATTCGTCCACATGCAAATAATGGCAATGTTAGGGCTCCCCTCAGTGCGAGATCATGACCATCTCCTAAACTGAAATTGAATATTCCACCATTTGAGGGTAGATATGTTCTGATATATATCTTACTTGGGAGTTAAGAAACGAACAACGATTTACATGTTTACAATATCACGAGGAGAGCGTTTTCCTGCTTGCTGTTTGTTTTCACTAGCTTTGCATGTGTTTGGTGGTGCGAACATTGTAGATTATATCCTGTTCGGCTACTTGGGCTGCTTTGAAAACTGCTATGCGTACTCGTTGGGTTCCACCATATTATCAACGTGAATTACTTCAAAAATTGCAGCGCTTAAGACAAGGAAAAAATTCTGTGAAGAATATTATCAGGAATTACAATGGCTTGATTAGATGTGGTATTGTTGAGGAGAATGAAGCTATGCTTGCACGTTTTACGGGTGGTGGATTAAATAGAGATTGAGACCATTCTAGACTATAAGGTTATAATAATATCACTCGTTTATTCCATCTTGCTTGTAAAGCTGAGCGTGAAGTCAGGATCGACCAGGCATTGGCGGCACTAACTTTTCTGCAGAATTTGACCTTCATCATGGACACCACGTGCATCATCTACTTCCACTACACCATCACGTCCTTGGTGCCACCTCCAACGTGATACAAGAAGCGAGCACAACCACCACTATCGCCAAAAGCACACCGCTGGGCCTGCACAGAGCTCTTCTTCTTCCATGGCGTCAGCAGGGCACACAAGTGATATTATTTGTGCGTTGTAAGGGAAGAGGACATTTTTGAGAATGCAAATCTCAGCGTGTGATGATTGCTCACGAGGATGGTGGGTATGAGTCCGCTAGTGACTATGATGAGAGACTTTGGCTCTTATTACACATGAGGAACACGGAGGAGATGATTCGATCATGAGACACAATACATGGCTCTTGAAGATCTTTGGTATGAATGTTTAGTTGCTCAACGTGTTTTGAGTGTGCAGAGTTACACAAGTGAGCAAAATCGGAGGCATAATTTGTTCCATACAAAGGAGTTGTGAAGGAGCGTTCTATTAGCGTCATCATAGATGGAGGAGCTGCAACAACTTGGCTAGCATGGAGATGGTGGAAGCTATCTCTCACCACAAGACCACATCCACATCCTTACTACATCCAATGGTTCAACAACAAGCGGCAAGGTGAAGGTAACACGTCTTTTGTAGTGTGCATTTTAGTATCTCTACATATGCTGATTATGTTGATTGTGATGTGGTACCTATGCAAGCATGTTCCTTGTTACTTGGTAGACCATGGCAATTTGATAAAAATTTTGTACACCATGGTAGAAACAATCAGTATACTCTTGTTCATAAGGATAAAATATTACTTTGCTTCCTATGACTCTGAGTCCATTTTGAAAGATGATATTAATAGAGCTAATAAAGCAAAACAGGAGAAAATAAGAGTGAAAATCAGATTGTGGCAAAAGAATTTGAGCAACACATGAAGCCTAATAATAAACCATCTCATGTTGCTTCGAAATTAAATTGAAAAGTGCATGTTTACTTGCCACCAAATCTGATATTGATGAGCTAGATTTTAGCAAATCTATTTGCTATGCTTTTGTGTGCAAAGAGGCATTATTTTCATTCGAGGGCGTGCCTTCCTCTTTGCCCCTGCTGTCACTAACATTTTCTTGGAGTTCATTGGACGTCTTTCCACAAGGCGTGCCACAGGATTACCACCTATTTGAGGATTGAGCATCAAATTGACTTAATTCGGTGCATCATTACTAACCGTGCACCATACCGTACCAATCCGGAGGAGGCGAAGGAGATTATCGTCAAGTACAGGAGCTGCTCGACAAAGGTTATATCTGAATCCTTAGTCCTTGTGTTGTTCCTATTATTCTAGTGCCGAAAAAGGATGGTACGTCACGTATGTGTGTTGATTGTAGAGGCATTAATAATATTACTATTCGTTATCGTCACCCTATTCCTAGGCTAGATGATATGCTTGATGAATTGAGTGGCTCTACAATATTCTCCAAAGTTGATTTGCGTAGTGGATACCATCAAATTCGTATGAAATTGGGAGATGAATGGAAAACAGCATTTAAAACTAAGTTTGGATTGTATGAGTGGTTAGTCATGCCTTTTGGGTTAACTAATGCAGCTAGTACTTTCATGAGATTAATGAACGAAGTTTTACGTGCTTTCATTGGACGATTTGTGGTAGTCTATTTTGATGATATCTTGATTTATAGCAAATCTTTGGAAGAACATTTGGAACATTTACGTGCTGTTTTTAATGCTCTCCGTGATGCCGTTTGTTTGGTAACCTTAGGAAGTGCACCTTTGCACAGACCGAGTATCTTTCTTGGCTATGTTGTTACTCCACGAGGAATTGAAGTTGATAAAGCCAAGATTGAAGCTATTGAGAGTTGGCATGCCCAAAGCGGTCACACAAGTGAGGAGTTTCCTTGGCCTCGTTGGTTTCTATAGGCGTTTTGTGAGAGATTTCAGCACCATTGCAGCACCTCTCAACGAGCTTACAAAGAAGGATGTGCCTTTTGTTTGGGGTACCGACAGGATGAAGCCTTCACGGTGTTGAAAGATAAGTTGACACATGCTCCTTTACTCCAACTTCACGATTTTAATAAGACTTTTGAGCTTGAATGTGATGCTAGTGGAATTGGATTAGGAGGTGTGTTAGTACAAAATGGCAAACCTGTTGCATACTTTTCGAAAAATTGAGTGGGCCTAGTCTGAATTATTCTACTTATGATAAAGAATTATATGCTCTTGTTAGGACTTTAGAAACATGGCAACATTATTTATGGCCCAAAGAATTTGTTATACATTCCGATCATGAATCTTTGAAACATATTAAAAGTCAAGCTAAACTGAATCGTGAACACGCTAAATGGGTTGAATTCATTGAGACTTTCCTTATGTCATTAAACATAAGACGGGTAAAGAAAATGTTATTGCCGATGCATTGTCTAAATCGCTATACTATGCTTTCACAACTTGATTTCAAAATATTTGGTTTGGAGACCATCAAAGATCAATATGTGTATGATGCTGATTTTAAAGATGTATTGCAGCATTGTAAAGAAGGAAGAACATGGAACAAGTTTGTCGTTAATGATGGATTTGTGTTCGTGCTAACAAGCTATGCATTCAAGCTAGCTCCGTTCGTCTTTTGTTGTTGCAGGAGGCGCATGGAGGAGGACTAATGGGACACTTTGGCGTGAAGAAGACGGAGGACGTACTTGCTACACATTTCTTTTGGCCAAAGATGAGACGGGATGTTGAGCGTTTTATTGCTCGCTTCACTACATGTCAAAAAGCTAAGTCACGACTCAATCCTCATGGTTTATATATGCCTTTGCCTGCACCTAGTGTTCCTTGGGAGGATATATCTATGGACTTTGTTTTAGGTTTACCTAGAACAAAGAAGGAGGATAGCATATTTGTTGTCGTGGATAGATTCTCGAAAATGGCACACTTTATACCATGTCGTAAAGCGATGATCTTTGTTAATGTTGCTGATTTGTTCTTTCGTGAAATTATTCGTTTGCATGGTGTGCCAAATACTATTGTTTCAGATCGTGATACTAAATTTCTTAGCCACTTTTGGAGATGTTTATGGGCTAAGTTGGGGACTAAACTGCTTTTAGTACTACTTGTCACCCCCCAAACCGATGGACAAACCAAAGTAGTCAATAGAACATTGTCTACTATGCTTAGGGCTGTTCTAAAGAATAATAAGAAAATGTGGGAGGAATGCTTGCCTCATATTGAATTTGCTTATAATCGTTCATTGCATTCTACTACTAAGATGTGCCCTTTTGAAGTTGTGTATGGTTTCCTACCTCGTGCACCTATTGATTTGTTGCCTCTTCCATCTTCGGAGAAGGTTAATTTTGATGCTAAAGAACGTGCTGAATTGATTTTAAAAATGCATGAGTTAACTAAGGAAAACATTGAGCGTATGAATGCTAAATATAAACTTCTTTGGAGATAAGGGTAGAAAACATGTTGTGTTTGCACTTGGAGATCTTGTTTGGTTACATTTGCGTAAGGATAGATTTCTGATTTGCGCAAATCAAAGCTAATGCCACGTCTGCTGGTCCCTTTAAGGTGTTGGAGAAAATAAATGATAATGCATATAAACTTGAGCTGCCTGCAGATTTTGGGGTTAGTCCACTTTTAACATTGCAGATTTGAAGCCTTATTTGGGTGAGGAAGATGAACTTCCGTCGAGGCGACTTCATTTCAAGAAGGGAGGATGATGAGGACATCAATACCATTGTTACACCCACAGCCCTGCTGCTATACATCTTGGACCAATTACTAGAGCAAGACGCCAACTAAATTACCGGTACTTTCGTTTCTTGGTAATGATTCTAATGTTCATGAGAATATGATCTTTGCCTAAATTGGATACATTTGTTTTGCTTACAAATGAAGGGCCTAGCTTGGAGAAGGATGAACATTGGAGCAAGAACAAGCATGGAGATGATGGCATGCTTAGCAGGGAACAAACGGAGTTACAAGTGATGATTTCAGGACTTTGAAGCCGCCATAATGAGTGCATGAAGCCTTGGACGAAATATACAAGATGCCACTTCATAAATTTCGTCCAGAGGCTATTCTAGGTGCTGCGTCACCTTATTATTGGGCCAGGCCCATGTAATTTCGAAATACATTAGTATATGCTATTTTTAGAGTCCGTATGTGTGGGGAAACCAGAGATAGGGTTAGTTTCGGACCCCTCCACCAAGGGCCACGAAATTCTCCCCCTCTTCCTCCATATATACAGCCCTTAGGGCACCGTTTAGACTTTGGGTTTTGTTTTGATTAAAAGTTCGCCATAGCTGCAACTTCGCGTACTTCGTTTGTGTTCAACGACCAGACAAAGGCGTCACAGAACCCCACCTTGATCAATAAAGCTTTCATCTTATATTCGCAATATCCAGATTGCAATCTCAGTTTCTTGCTTGTTCTTCGTTTGCTCGCAGGAAACAGACCTTCGTGGTCGAGTTGATCGTGCTCGGCGTGGTCAATAACCTCTCGGAGTTGGTTTAGCGATTGCTAAAGGCGCGGCGTCCTCAAGACGTTCATAGTCGTATCGTCAAAGTCGACTTCCACCAAAGCGAAATCCACCATCTCATCGAAAGGCGGGACACCTTTGCCTCTATCATCCCGAGTCCATTTTGAAAGATGATATTAATAGAGCTAATAAAGCAAAACAGAGAAAAATAAGAGTGAAAATCAGATTGTGGCAAAAGAATTTGAGCAACACATGAAGCCTAATAATAAACCATCTCTGTTGCTTACGAAATTAAATTGAAAAGTGCATGTTTACTTGCCACCAAATCTGATATTGATGAGCTAGATTTAGCAAATCTATTTGCTATGCTTTTGTGTGCAAAGAGGCATTATTTTCATTCGAGGACGTGCCTTCCTCTTTGCCCCTTTGTCACTAACATTTTCTTGGAGTTATTTGACGTCTTTCCACAAGGCGTGCCACGGGATTACCACCTATTTGAGGATTGAGCATCAAATTGACTTAATTCCGGTGCATCATTACTAACCGTGCACCATACCGTACCAATCCGGAGGAGACGAAGGAGATTATCGTCAAATCTACGAGCTGCTCGACAAAGGTTATATCGTGAATCCCTTAGTCCTTGTGCTGTTCCTATTATTCTAGTGCGAAAAAGGATGGTACGTCACGTATGTGTGTTGATTGTAGAGGCATTAATAATATTACTATTCGTTATCGTCACCCTATTCCTAGGCTAGATGATATGCTTGATGAATTGAGTGGCTCTACAATATTCTCCAAAGTTGATTTGCGTAGTGGATACCATCAAATTCGTATGAAATTGGGAGATGAATGGAAAACAGCATTTAAAACTAAGTTTGGATTGTATGAGTGGTTAGTCATGCCTTTTGGGTTAACTAATGCACCTAGTACTTTCATGAGATTAATGAACGAAGTTTTACGTGCTTTCATTGGACGATTTGTGGTAGTCTATTTTGATGATATACTGATTTATAGCAAATCTTTGGAAGAACATTTGGAACATTTACGTGCTGTTTTTAATGCTCTCCGTGATGCACGTTTGTTTGGTAACCTTGGGAAGTGCATCTTTTGCACCGACCGAGTATCTTTTCTTGGCTATGTTGTTACTCCACAAGGAATTGAAGTTGATAAAGCCAAGATTGAAGCTATTGAGAGTTGGCGCAGCCCAAAGCGGTCACACAAGTGAGGAGTTTCCTTGGCCTCGCTGGTTTCTATAGGCGTTTTGTGAGAGATTTCAGCACCATTGCTGCACCTCTCAACGAGCTTACAAAGAAGGATGTGCCTTTTGTTTGGGGTACCGCACAGGATGAAGCCTTCACGGTGTTGAAAGATAAGTTGACACATGCTCCTTTACTCCAACTTCCTGATTTTAATAAGACTTTTGAGCTTGAATGTGATGCTAGTGGAATTGGATTAGGAGGTGTGTTATTACAAAATGGCAAACCTGTTGCATACTTTTACGAAAAATTGAGTGGGCCTAGTCTGAATTATTCTACTTATGATAAAGAATTATATGCTCTTGTTAGGACTTTAGAAACATGGCAACATTATTTATGGCCCAAAGAATTTGTTATACATTCGATCATGAATCTTTGAAACATATTAAAAGTCAAGCTAAACTGAATCGTGACACGCTAAATGGGTTGAATTCATTGAGACTTCCCTTATGTCATTAAACATAAGACGGGTAAAGAAAATGTTATTGCCGATGCATTGTCTAAATCGCTATACTATGCTTTCACAACTTGATTTCAAAATATTTGGTTTGGAGACCATCAAAGATCAATATGTGTATGATGCTGATTTTAAAGATGTATTGCAGCATTGTAAAGAAGGAAGAACATGGAACAAGTTTGTCGTTAATGATGGATTTGTGTTCGTGCTAACAAGCTATGCATTCCAGCTAGCTCCGTTCGTCTTTTGTTGTTGCAGGAGGCGCATGGAGGAGGACTAATGGGACACTTTGGCGTGAAGAAGACGGAGGGCGTACTTGCTACACATTTCTTTTGGCCAAAGATGAGACGGGATGTTGAGCGTTTTATTGCTCGCTTCACTACATGTCAAAAAGCTAAGTCACGACTCAATCCTCATCGTTTATATATGCCTTTGCCTGTACCTAGTGTTCCTTGGGAGGATATATCTATGGACTTTGTTTTAGGTTTACCTAGAACAAAGAAGGGAGGATAACATATTTGTTGTCGTGGATAGATTCTCGAAAATGGCACACTTTATACCATGTCATAAAAGCGATGATCTTTGTTAATGTTGCTGATTTGTTCTTTCGTGAAATTATTCGCTTGCATGGTGTGCCAAATACTATTGTTTCAGATCGTGATACTAAATTTCTTAGCCACTTTTGGAGATGTTTATGGGCTAAGTTGGGGACTAAACTGCTTTTTAGTACTACTTGTCACCCCCAAAGCGATGGACAAACTGAAGTAGTCAATAGAACATTGTCTACTATGCTTAGGGCTGTTCTAAAGAATAATAAGAAAATGTGGGAGGAATGCTTGCCTCATATTGAATTTGCTTATAATCGTTCATTGCATTCTACTACTAAGATGTGCCCTTTTGAAGTTGTGTATGGTTTCCTACCTCGTGCACCTATTGATTTGTTGCCTCTTCCATCTTCGGAGAAGGTTAATTTTGATGCTTAAGAAAGTGCTGAATTGATTTTAAAAATGCATGAGTTAACTAAGGAAAACATTGAGCGTATGAATGCTAAATATAAACTTGCTGGAGATAAGGGTAGAAAACATGTTCTGTTTGCACTTGGAGATCTTGTTTGGTTACATTTGCGTGAGGATAGATTTCTAATTTGCGCAAATCAAAGCTAATGCCACGTGCTGATGGTCCCTTTAAGGTGTTGGAGAAAATAAATGATAATGCACATAAACTTGAGCTGCCTGCAGATTTTGGGGTTAGTCCCACTTTTAACATTGCAGATTTGAAGCCTTATTTGGCTGAGGAAGATGAACTTCCGTCGAGGGCGACTTCATTTCAAGAAGGGGAGGATGATGAGGACATCAATACCATTGTTACACCCACAGACCCTGCTGCTATACATCTTGGACCAATTACTAGAGCTCGCAAGACGCCAACTAAATTACCGGTACTTTCGTTTCTTGGTAATGATTCTAATGTTCATGAGAATATGATGCTGCCTAAATTGGATACATTTGTTTTGCTTACAAATGAAGGGCCTAGCTTGGAGAAGGATGAACATTGGAGCAAGAACAAGCATGGAGATGATGGCATGCATAGCGGAACAAAACGGAGTTACAAGTGATGATTTCAGGACTTTGAAGCCGCCATAATGAGTGCATGAAGCCTTGGACGAAATATACAAGATGCCACTTCATAAATTTCGTCCAGAGGCTATTCTAGGTGCTCGCGTCACCTTATTATTGGGCCAGGCCCATGTAATTTCGAAATACATCGGTATATGCTATTTTTAGAGTCCGTATGTGTGGGAAACAAGAGATAGGGTTAGTTTGGACCCTCCACCAAGGGCCACGAAATTCACCCCTCTTCCTCCATATATACAGCCCTTAGGGCACCGTTTAGACTTTGGGTTTTGTTTAGATCAAAAGTTCGCCATAGCTGCAACCGCGTTTCGTTTGTGTTCAACGACTGGACAAAGGCGTCCACGAACCCCACCTTGATCAATAAAGCTTTCATCTTATATTCGCAATATCCAGATTGCAATCTTAGTTTCTTGCTTGTTCTTCGTTTGCTCGCAGGAAATAGACCCTCATGGTCAGGTTGATCGTGCTCGGCGTGGTCAATAACCTCTCGAAGTTGGTTTAGCGATTGCTAAAGCGCGGCGTCCTCGCCTTCGTAGTCGGATCGTCAAAGTCGACTTCCACCAAAGCGAAATCCTCCATCTCATCGAAAGACGGGACACCTTTGCCTCTATCATAGCTCGAATGGTCAACTCACTTGAAGTGGAAGTCGACACAAAGTCCAAGTATTCTACACATGCACACAACAAAACAAATAGCATATGCGCATGGTAGATAAACACATCATCCATCATGATGGTTATCTTCTCTTGCACATAACCATTAGAAGCACAAGTGCATGAATAATATGATGCAACAATGGCTAAATTCATGGCACTAGGTATATGGTGCAAAGAAGTAAGACAAGCATGCTTCACGAGGAATATGTCAAAATCTCCAATCATATGCGAGAAAGCTATGGCAGCAATCTCATGAGCAAGACGAGAATCATAGTTGCACTCAATACATGGAAGATCATTTAGCATGAAAGAGGCAATACATGGAGATATATGACAAGAAGCAATATGACTCATGTGCAGAGCATATAGATGGTTGTCATCAACCGCATGAGATGAGCACTTATAACACAAGAGACAATGATCAAGATATATCATGTGAGAGGCATGAGCATATATGTCATCAACCCAAGAAAGCAAGTAGTGGAACATGGGTGATGCAATATAGCGAGCATTCATAGCTATCAAATCAAGCAAGCTAGTAGTGCAAAGATGCAACATACTAGGAGGAATCATGGCAAACATGTCATTGGTGCAAATAGTGGGCATGAATAATTCACAAGTCATAGCACAAGCATGAAAGGAAGATATGAGGACAATAGCATGGGGCACATGATAAACATGGCAAAGCGCAACAAGGATCTCCACCAAGCATGCAAATACACATAGGAATGTCATAATGGAGAATCATGGGTAGATGCAAACAAGGGTCACAATTGCATGGCAAAGGCATAGAAGCAAGCATAGCATGCAAAGTGAACATGGTAAAATGAGCATAATGTGAGAAGTGGTAAATGGCCCATAGCCGTGTGAGAGCCAAGTAGAGGAGTTGTGCGTAGTCCTTGCGCGAAGGGAACGGTGGTAAGGATAGTCCACGGGATCCCAAGTCATCGTTGCTCTCTAGAGCTCGTTTTGTCAACTCGTGGGATTGCGAGGTTGACAAGTATTCATGGGTACCTACACAAAAGAGACACAAACGAAAGAAATTGTGTGTGTGGTAAATGTACACATCATCCATCATGATGTGTATGTGCACGTGTGAGTTAGCACAAGATAAGCATCGCTCAAAGAAATTTGATGCGTGGTATAGGAACATGTCATCCATCATGAAAGAATAGTTGTTATGTATGACACGATGGGGACACAAATTGAGCAAACAAGTATAAGGCACATTAAAAGCATGTTTATTCATGGGGAGCATATGGTGCACACACGTATTGGGATCATGCAATGGATGGGATGTATCAAAATCTCCTAAAATGTATGAGGAAACTATGGGGGTGTCCTCATGAGCAAGCAATATTGGAAACATCATATGGAGAAAATGGACAACATCCAAAACAATGCATATCGAAGCTAGGTGGTCATGGCATGGCATATGAGATAAATGATGCAAAGGAGCATATCAATATCATCACAAGAGAAACAAATGCCAATAACCATGGGCTTGTCATCTATGCCATATGTGCAAATTGGGTTTATTTTAATGGCATATCATAGTCACTCTGAAGAGATTGCAAATAAGACATATGGTTGATCTCATGCATAGCATACGACAAGTCAAGCTGATTATCAAACATGATGTGACCTAAAGAATTGTCACAAGAAATCCTATGGAACATGGCATCACAACTAATAAACTCCACAACAGAATCATCATACTCATCATAAATGGGCAAATCATCGCATGGGAAATCATACTAGCATGAAGCATGGCAATAGGTGGATCAACATCATGCAAGCAATCAATGTCAAGAATGTCCACTAGTGGGACTAGAGCATCACCTTCACCTATGTTACCTTTGTCATTCCACTCAAGTGGTGTAGGTGAGGTGGGAAAGACCAAATGGTGGTCATCATCATCATCTTGATGGAACCATGTGGGTGGTGCATCGTATTCCACCATGGGCATCGTCTTGTCCAAAGGGAGGACGAAGTCGTCGAGGATTGGCGTGTCATCATAAATGGGACCTAGCACCAAATGAGAAGACACAATAGAGGTAGAGGTCAAGTTGTTAGAAATGCAAATGGCCTCACGAGACCTATCAACTATCTCACCCTCTCTATGTGGTGGTTCACTCACTCCCTCAAAATAGGTGCACTCAAACTCACGTATGGTGGAGTCACTCATCTCACTCAAGTGGTGGGGGTTGTGGCTCTCCTCACATGGGAATTGTGGCAACTTATCATATATGGGGCTAGTGGTGAAGTCACTATCACTCTCAATATGGTGGCAAAAGTCATTCAAGTCATCATACATCGCCGTGGTCGAAGGGAAAGTCCCATGCTCAACCATCTTGTCGTGGTCGCCGTGGATGAAGGCCGAAGATGGCACATCATCACTCTCGTCGTGGATGAAGGCCGAAGATGGCACATCATCACTCTCGCCTCCTAAGATGGAAGCATCATCCTTGCTCGCCACCTTGTCGCTCGCCTCCAAAGCTTGGTCCTTGAAGGTCTCCGTAGTCGAACTAAATCGCCGCAAGACCGTCTTGAAAAAGAGTCAAAGTAGACTCGGCATCATCAATGCCACAAAGAGGGATGGCGGTTAAGTCGCACTTGGGAGCATCGTCTTGGAGCTTGTTAGCCTTGGACATCATGGTGGTACTAGCCTCATGCTTGTCGTAGAGCTTGGTCGCCGCGAAGTTTGCTTGGGGTGGAGAAGCCTTGGTCTTCATGAGTTCTTTTTCCGCCTTGAGAGCACCAATGTAGTAGTCGTCGATGGACTTGTAGTTCTCGAGGAAGATGGTCTTGGAGATGTCGTTGTGCAATCCCATCATAAAGTGGAACTTCATCGAAATGGGGTCGTCCACGCCGGCTCGTCGCAAGGCAATCATCATCTCCTTGAAGTACTTGTCGATGGACTTGGATCCTTGGGTGGTGTTCTCCAATTGGTGTCGAAGTTGTTCCGTGTAGGTTGGAGGCACAAACTCTCGCCGTAAAGCTCTCTTCGTCTTGGGCCAACTCATCTCGTAGCTCTCCGAAGGTGTGTGAAGCCACCAAGGCGAGGCGAGTCATGGAAGTTTCTTGTGGCGCACTTCACTTGATCTTGGGACGAACTTGATGTAGCTTGAGGTAGTCGTCCATCAAAGCGCTCCCACTCGAGGTACTCCTCGGGTTCTTGAGTCCCATAGAAAGGAATCGCGTGGTCGATGTCGAGGTCGTAGTAGCTCGTGGAAGTCGCGGACTTGAGCTTGGGGAGATTCTCTTGGCGAGACTTGGGGTTCTTGTTGGCGAAGATGCCGTATGTCCGTGGCGAAGATGCCTTGAAGTTGCTTGGCGAAGATGCCAAGGGAGATGGTGAAGTCATTGGCGGTTGTTGATGTATAGCTCTTGACCTTCACGTTCTTGTTGGTGATGGTGTCGATGCCGATGTGATCTTGCGGAGATGGTAGCTCGGAAGCATGTGCTCTTGAGCGTCTTCTCGAAGATGAGAAAGATCGCTTTTAGGACTTGATGAGGGCTTTGATCTCCTCCATTTCAGCTTGCATCTTGGCGTCGGAGTTGTTGTTCATTTCATCGAACTCTCGTCGTTGTTGTTGTAGGTGAAGATGAAATGCCTTGCCTATCCATCACAAGACTCGAGTAGAGGTGAGTAGCAAATGAGATAAACAATACCAAGTTACCTTTTCCCAAAGTTGAGGATGTATCCGTTTCACTCAATGTGAGATGAAAGAATAGTGGAATTGGTACGGACTTGTTCACTCACACCTACAAGTAAAAGCTTATGGTAGAGCTTGGTGAGGATAGTGGCACAAAATTTGATGCAAAATGTTAGCAAGAGTCAATAATGTCGAAAAAGATTCACAAATTCGCAAGTGAAACAAGTACACCAATAGCAAATGGTACACGAAACATACACGGATAGATAAATGGGGTCGTGCAACCAAGGAGTGAGCACAAAATGTGGAATCCACGGAAAATGCTCGTGTTGCACAACTCAAGAGAGACGCTAGCACGATTGCTCAATAGGCGGATACGACACTTGTGCACAACCTATAGATCTGAAATGGATAAACTTCTATCCCAAGTATGCTATGTATGTATGGTTCGGTGTTTCTCTCAAGCATGATATCATATGATGTAGATTTTGGTATGGCTCTTATGTGCAATGGGGTATGATGCTATGGCACTTGCTCATGAGCTCTTTGCTCTCTTTTGCTTAAAAGCTTTTTCTCTTTTTTCTCTATGGACAATTTGCACAATGCACAAACAAAGATAGCAATTGTGTATATCACGGGAACAAACTTGAGGCACAATGGATGATATGATACCAAGATGATATGGTATGTATGCAATGGATGGTGTATAGCACTAATGTGCACAAATAACGTTGCGGCAATACTCAAATGGCTAGTCTCGATAGGCAAATAGCATAAAATGGGCTAGGGGTTTACAATGCAATTGCAAGGAATATACAATGGTGTCGTCGAGGTTACCGTCCTTGAGATGATGAGAGGCGGTGTTCTTGATGTAGATACCAAGATGATGGAGACTCGTCCTAAGTGGCGAAACACCTTAGGAAATGGAAAACCGCAAACTCAAAATCTCAAATGACAAATTTCAAATGGTGGTAGCGGAAGCGGTGGTGGTGTTGCACTAGGCAATGCGGAAGTGGAAAGATGGATATACACGTGTCGGAGTTGAAGTTGCCGTCCCTAAGTAGCCGAAACACCTTAGGAGACTCGAATCACTATTCAAACAACCTCAATGCAATGGGGTGCAATATGGGTTAGGTTGCGGAAGTCGGTGGTGGAAATGCGGATGATATGGTGGAGGGCCTAGGCAAACTTGCCAAATTTCAGAAAATATAATGGAGTCAAATGATGGTGGTGGTATTTTTGTGGGATGGGGGATGTCAAGAGCTTCAAAACAAGCTAAAGAACGACAAAATCGGACTCCGGATGAATTAGTTATGGCCGAAACAAGAATTCAGCCGAGTTAGTGTCGAGTTACCGGACATCCGGGGAGTAAGTCCGGATGATCCGGGTTAAATCAACCGGTTTTGTCGTGGGGCGTCCGGACATCCGGAGATGGTCCAGCTGATCCGGGTGGATCCGGATGATCCGGAGGTCTTCAGATGATCCGGCAGGTCAAACTGCCGGGTTTTCCTCTCGAGGGACGAATTTTGGGTGGAAATGGATGATTTTCGGGGCAAAATTTAAGGAATTTCGTGGATGGAAGGTGGGGAAACTTGGGGGAAAGCTAGATCCACTTGAAACCAAGCAAATCCACGGATCAAAATCAACAAAACATCATCAAACCAACAAATCACAAAAAAAATTGGGGGCTATTTTTGGTGGGGATTTTCGGATTTAGGACGAAATCAAGTAAAAGATGGCTAGAAAACGGTGGGAGGGACTCCAAATACGTGATCAACATGGCTCATGATACCATATGATGTAGGGTGGAACCCTATAGCGACGATCTTTCACGTTTGGAGTGGGATCCCTCGAAGAACCCGATGAACACGGGGAAGAACGGGGAGAAAACACAAGGGGAAACACTCAAGAACAAGTCCAAATCACACATCCACTAGACAATCAAATACACAAGATCACAAGGTACATGAACAACAAAGGGAAAGATACAAGGTAAGGTTCATCTCCAAGAGGAGGTCTTGATGATATCCTAGATGGATCTTCCCACAAGGGGTCTTCATGATATCCATGGGATCTTCTCCTAGATGGAGGTCTTGGCCTCCAATGGAGTAGTGGTCTCTCTCTCTCAAGAGTAGAGATAGGTAGGAGCAAAGCTCACCTAAGAATGAGCTATCATATTTGCTAGCCCTTGAAAGGAGGTGGAGGGCGTCTATTTATAGTCTAGTGGGCGAAAGGGTAAGTGAGGGGCGAATGGGTACATGGGCCTCGGCAAAGCGTTACTGCAGCAAGGCCCGGATGATCCGGATGGGGTCCGGATGATCCGGCCGTCGTCCGGATAATCCGGATGGGGTCCGGATGATCCGGCCATCGTCCGGATGATCCGGGAGGGCCCGGATGATCCGGCCACAGAGGCCTTCGGGTGTCTTCGGACGAATTATCCGGATGATCCGGGGGGACCCGGATGATCCGGCTGAGCCCGAATGATCCGGACGGCGGTCCGGATGTCCGGCCTGGCTCCTGCAGTCGCTCCGTCTTCTTCTCCTTTCTTCCGTCTTCTCTTCCATGCTTCCCTCGCGGATGGTGTAGTCGTTCCTTTGCGCTTGCACTCCTCCTCGTCGTCCATGAAGTTCCGACAATACCTATGCATGCACACGGAGAAGTGTCAAGTAGTATGCCATCCTCGAAGGGGTCAAGTGAGCACGTGTAAAGGAGATGATTAACCTTAGTGTGTGTGAAGTAGATGTCGCACGTGTCACTTGCCAAATGGGCTCTTGACATGGTGATGTCCGTAGGATGCTCCGCATCATACGCTCAATGTTTTCCTTAGTTAACTCATGCATTTTTAAAATCAATTCAGCACATTGTTTAGCATCAAAATTAACCTTCTCCGAAGATGGAAGAGTGATGTAGGGTGGAACCCTATAGCGTCGATCTTTCACGTTTGGAGTGGATCCTACGGGGAATCACGAAGAACACGCGGAAGCACAAAGGGAAACACGGGGAAAACGAGAGAGAATCACTCAACCAACATGGAATCGATCACACAAGTGCTAGATCACCACACACATAAGAGATCCACAAGATCCAAAGTCAACAAAGGTAAGGATACAAAGGAACCGTTCTTTTCGAGAGGAGGCCTTGATGTTCTTCCCTAGAAGGGGTCTTGAATCCGCTTGGGGGATCTTCTCCGAAGAGGTCATGATCTCCGAGGAGAAGTATCCAAGTGGATGAGCAAAGGCTCTCACACAAATATGAGCTAATCCAATGCTAACCCTCAAAATGGGGAGGAGGAGGTCTATTTATAGTGCTAATCCACGAAGGGGTAAGTGAGGCGAAGGGTACACGGGCTTCGGCCCAAGTCACGCGACGATGCGGGTCCGGATGATCCGGATGGTGGCGGATGATCCGGTGTCGGGTCCGCATGATCCGGCGACCGTCCGGATGATCCGCTTTGTCGAGCAACCGGGTGTCTTCGCACGTTAGCGGATCGTCTGGGTGGTCGTCCGGATCGTCGAGCTCGGTCCGGATCATCCGGTGGGTGTCCGGATGATCCGGCAGGTCTGTCTTGCTCCATTCTTCTTCTTCCTTCTCCTCTTCCATGCTTGGCCTTGAACCTTGGATTCTCCATGATCATCTCGGTTGTACACGAGTATATGCAAGGTCCATGCATGAGGTAGTAGCCGTGTCTCATATGGGAAAGTGACGGTTCGAAGAGAGTGAATTCACCTTGTGTCCAATGGCGTATGTTCGAGGTCTCGTCATATGTCCTCTTGGGGATTCGAGAGTAGTCGGCGTGTGCATGGGGATGAGCGTGGGATGCTCCGCATCAAAGAGGCAAGAAATCAATAGGTGCACGAGGTAGGAAAGCATACACAACTTCAAAAGGGCACATCTTAGTAGTAGAATGCAATAAGCGATTATAAGCAAATTCAATATGAGGCAAGCATTCCTCCCACATTTTCTTATTCTTCTTGAACAGCCCTAAGCATAGTAGAGAATGTTCCTCATCACCATGGAAGCGGTTGTCGAGCGGACTTGTAGTTGGACGAAGTTGAAGACATGGTGCAATCCGCGTAGTCCAAGGTGTCGCCGGAGTGATAGACATGCAAAAAGAGCAAACACAAGCAACACTCGGAAATACAATGGTTAGCGCACACAAAGTGTCCATCATGTAAGAATGAGTCCGTGCGGCAAGATTGGTTGTGACAAAGCGCATGAAGCTTATCAAGATGATCTAGAATGAGATGCAAAGCATTCATGGGAGGAAATGCAATCATTGTGCACACAAATGTGTTGTAAATATGATCAATGCAACCACGGTGCAAAATGATGTCATAGTGAGACGGTTTATCAATAGCATGAATATGGCAATGGATGCTCAATATGTATATGTTATCATGCAATTGATGATGGACAATATGATCATGATGTATGAATATGCCTTCAAGGTAGATCACAACAAATTTGCTAAGAAATGCGCAAGCTCATATATCATGGATGACATGGGAATACAAGATGCAACAAGGCAATCATAATGTGAGTCAATCCATGCATGAGGTGCAAACTTGTGGTAAGTATGATATGTCCATCGAGCTTGACATGTATGAGCACAATCAACAAATATGAAGGTGGTAGTGTACCCAAGCTCGATGTCGAGGCATGAGTGGAGTGCCGAAGGTGCATCCCATAAGTCGGCGCTCCTCAATGTGAAGTTCCATGTAGCCAATCTCCAATGTCGCTCCTCCGGTCATGAGATGTATCATGTAGACAACAAGAAGGAAACAACAATGAAAGAGTGACCCATCAATATGCAAACTTGAGGATGGCTCAAAGGGAAGGAGTTCACCTTTAGTAGATTCTCGCAAATGTTGGTGTTGCATATCGTGTATGCCTTCGCATGACCAAGTTGTCGCATAACTTGGCGCCGCCTTGTGGAACCTCAAAATGAAAGAACATGATAAACACTCGGAAAAACAAATGAGGTTAGCGGAAATGCAAAACCTATCATTCGAGTGGTAAGATACCCAACAAGTGTATGCATCATGCTCATCATAAGAAAGTACAAGGGAGCGTGTCATAGTATGGAGGCATATGATGCAAGAACAACCAAGTGCAATAGGCTCAATCAAACAAGCATGCATCACAAGTAGGGTGTCAAAGTCTCCAAGATCAATAAGCATAGTATGGTTGCACTCAATACAAGTGGATATGAAAGAGGCAACTAATGGACACAAGAGACAATGATCAAGATATATCATGTGAGAGGCATGAGCATATCGTCATCAACCCAAGAAAGCAAGTAATAGTGGAACATGGGTGATGCAACATAGCAAGCAATCATAGCGATCAAGTCAAGCAAGCTAGTAGTGCGATGATGCAACATACTAGAAGGAATCATGGCAAGCATGTAATGTGTGCAAATAGTGGGCATGAATAATTCACATGTCATAGCACAAGCATGAAGAGTAAAATATCATCAATGTATTGGCGAGAGACCATATGTAAATAGCAATGTGGCATCATGACTCTCCCAACACAACAAGCATCAATAGTATGGGGCACATGATAAACATGGCAATAGCAACAAGGATCTCCACCAAGCATGCAAATACACATAGAAGTAGCATAATGATGAAACATGGGTAGATGCAAGCAAGGGTCACAATTGCATGGCAAAGGCATAGGAGCAAGCATAGCATGCAATGTGAACACGGTAAAATGAGCATAAGGTGACAAGTGGTAAATGGCCCATAGCCGTGTGAGAGCCAAGTAGAAGAGATGCGTGTAGTCCTTGCGAAGGAGCGGTGGTAAGGATAGTCCACGGGATCCCAAAGCATCGTTGCTCTCAAGAGCTCGTTTTGTTAACTCTTGGGATTGAGAGGTTGACGAGTATACATGAGTACCTACACAAAACAAAGACAAAGGGAAAATTGTGTGTGCATGGTAGATGTACACATCATCCATCATGATCTTGCGCGCGTGTGTTTGTTAGCACAAAATAGCCAATGCTCAAATAAATGAGATCGTGATATAGAAACATGTCATCCATCATGAGAGGTTTGTTATTATGTATCGCATAATGGAGACTCAAATTGTGTAATGCATCATGAGAAATATCTAGAGCATTGTTATTCATGTTATGCATATGGTGCATAATCATGGGAATCATGCAAAGTATGAAATGCATCAAGATCTCCGAATATTTATGAGGAAACTATGGGGGTCTCCTCATGAGCATGAGTAGCAACATCACGTGGAGAATATTGACTACATCCAAAACAATTCATATTTGGAACAATGTGATCATGGCATGGCATAGTAGATGAATTGCTCAAATCATGTAAAGGAAGCATGGCAATATCATCACATGAAAAACAAAAGCCAATGACCATCATCTCGTCATCTATGCCATAAGTGCAAATGGGATTGATTTTAATGGGGCATGCATAGTTACTATGTTGAGATTGTAGGGATGCAATATGGGAGATCTCACTCATAGCATATGACAAGTTCAATGGACTGCCAAACATGAAGTGATCAATACAATTTTCACATGATATCCTATGAAGCATAGTGATGTAGGGTGGAACCCTAATTCGTCGATCTTTCACGTTTGGAGGGATCCTACGGAGGAACACGAAGAACGCAGGAAGAACGAGAGGAAATCATGGGGAAGAGCGAGAGAGACACTCAACCGACAAGAGATCAATCACACAAGGTCTAGATCATGAAGCACGAGTGATACATGGTCCAAAATCAACAAAGGAAAGATACAAAGGTAGTCGTTCTTCTCCGGAGGAGGTCTTGCATCCACGAGGGATCTTCCCTAGGTAGGGGTCTTGAATCCGATGGATCTTCTCCTAGACGGAGGTCCCGATCTCCGAGGAGAAGTACCGTGGATGAGCAAAGGCTCTCACACACAAATATGAGCTAATCAATGCTAAGTCTCAAAGTGAGGAGAGGGGTCCTATATATAGAGTGCAGGGCGAAGGGGTACATGGGCTCAGCCCAACACGCGCGCGCAGGCGCTGGCCGGACGATCCGAGCGACGGTCCGGATGATCCGGGCTGGTCCGGATGATCCGGGTGGGGGCCCGGATGGTCCGGGTGCTCTGCTGGTGACGGCGCAGGGCCGGATGTCCGGTGGGGTCCGGACGTCCGGCGAGTCCGGATGATCCGGGCCTGGGTCCGGATGATCCGGCTTCAGCGTGGAGGTTCTGTTGCCTTCGGTGGAGTTAGCCGGATCGTCCGGACCGGGGTCCGGATCATCCGGGTTGTGTCCGGATCGTCCGGGCCTCTTTCCGGATCGTCCGGCCTCCCTGGTACTTGTTGCTTTCTCCTCTCCGTCTTCACGTATGTCTTCCGCTTCCGATTCTCCTGGCCTCCTAGCCTCTTCATGGTCGACTCCTTGGTGCCTGAGTATGCATAGAGTTTCCGTTTGAGGTAGTAACCATGTCTCATGTGAATCGAAGGAGAGTTGTGAGAGGATTGATGTCACCTCGGTTTCAAGAGCTCTTGCACGTGCTCGAGTCATCGGTCCTTGTGGTGTTGTGGGTGTTGATGTAGAGTCCATGGGGATGATGGAAGGATGCTCCGCATCACATAGCATCACAACTAGGCAACTCAACATGCTCATCATCATATTCATCATAAATAGGTAAGTCAAGGCATGAAGAATCTCACTAGCATGAAGCATGGTAATAGGTGGGTCAACATCATGGGAGCAATCATCGTCAAGAGAGTCCACTAGTGGGACAAGAGAAGCACCATCACCTATGTTACCTTTGGAGCGTTGCTCATGTGTTGTAGGTGAGGTGTTGAAGATCCACTCATTGTCATCTTCATCTTGATGGAACCATGTGGGGGGTGCATCATCGTCCACCATGGCCATCGTCGTCTCCATTGGAGGGATGGACTCGTCGAGGATAGGCATGTCGTCATGTAGGAGACCTAACACCAAAGAAGAAAACACACTAGGAGTAGAGGTTAAGTCGTTAGAAATCATAGTGGCCTCGCATGCCGTGTCAACTACCTCACTCTCTAAGTGTTGTGGCTCAATCACTCCCTCAAGGATGCTCTCACTCATATGGCTGGTGGAGTCACTCAAATGGTGCTCAACCTCACATAGGATGTGTGGCATGCTCTCATGTGTGGGGCTAGTGGTGGTCACACTCATCCTCTCATAGGAAATGCTCTCAATGTCACGTATGGTGGAGTCACTCATGTCACTCATGGGGTGGTGGCACTCCTCACATGACAAATGGGGTATCTCGACATATGTGGGTGTCGGAGAGATGTAGGTGCAAATGTCTCCATGCTCAACTCCTATCGCCGTGGTCGAGCAGGATGACCCTTGCTCGACCTTCTTGTGCTGCCGTCTTGGTGTTGGAGGTCCATATGATGTGGCACCTCGTAGCTCGTCTCCATGACCGAAGGGAGTTTCCCATGCTCGGCCATCGTCCTTGAGGGGCTTCCGAAGATGGAAGTGTCACCCTCGCTCGTAGGTTGTCGCCTTGGACTTGAGGAAGTCGTTGTAGGCGCACTCGTGGGAAGTAGGCGAAGATGCCTTGATAGCACTTGGCGAAGATGCCAAAGTGGTTGGTGTAGCCGTAGCGCCATCTTGGTGGTGGTCCTCTCGCGGTCTTCTTTAGTGCTCTTGAAGCTTGGACTTGGCATGAAGTAGGGCTTGTTGGGACTTGTGCATTTGTGCTTGTGGAGCATCTTCATGATGATGATGTCGTTGTCGTGCTTGAGCTTGTAGTAGATGTTTTTCTTTGTCGTCGTGCACATGATGCTTGGAGGTGACTTGCCCTTCATGACGATGTTGATCACGAATGTGATGGTGGTCGCCATGTAGCTGTGGACTTGGACGATTTGCACTTGCATCTTTTTCGCGCTCCGAAGACTTGTGGCTTGAATGTCGCCGCCTTGAAGATGACGAAGGGGAAGAAGACTTAATCAAGGCTCTAATCTCCTCCATCCTTGCATCTTGCTCTTCTTTATGTGCGGAAAGCTTCTTGTCGATGTAGTCCCTTTTCCTTGCTTCGGAGTGGAAAATGTCGATGGAGATGTTCTCGATGCGCTCTTGCAATCTTGATTGTGCGCCTTTCATTTGTCGTTGTAGATCGAAGATAGACGCTTTGGAGATGTAGTTGTTCACGCTGTCGTTGTTGTCGTAGACCGGAGAGGAAATGCCTTGCCTATCCATCACAAGACTCGAGGAAATATGAGTGGGAGAAAGAGAAGAACTTATACCAATGTACCTTGACCGATGTTGACAACGAATCAAGTTCACTCAAATGCGGACAATGAAATAGCACTATTGGTACCAATCTGATGCGGAGCATCCTACGGACATCACCACGTCAAGAGCCCATTTGGCAAGTGACACGTGCGACATCTACTTCACATACACAAAGGTGAATCATCTCCTTTATACGTGCTCACTTGACACTCTCGAGGATGGTATACTACTTGACACTCCTTACGTGTGCATGCATAGGTATTGTCGGAGCTTCACGGATGTCAAGGAGGAGTGCAAGCGCCAAGGGTTTTTGCCACCATCTGATATTGATGAGCTAGATTTTAGCAAATCTATTTGCTATGCTTTTGTGTGCAAAGAGGCATTATTTTCATCGAGGGCGTGCCTTCCTCTTTGCCCCCTCTTGTCACTAACATTTTCTTTGGAGTTAATGCTTTCCACAAGGCGTGCCATACCTTACCCGAAGGATTGAGCATCAAATTGACTTAATTCCGGTGCATCATTACTAACCGTGCACCATACCGTACCAATCGGAGGAGGCGAAGGAGATTATCGTCAAATGCAGGGGCTGCTTTCGACAAAGGTTATATCGTGAATCATTAGTCCTTGTCTTTGTTCCTATTATTCTAGTGCCGAAAAAAGGATGGTGCGTCGCGTATGTGTTGATTGTAGAGGCATTAATAATATTACTATTCGTTATCGTCACCCTATTCCTAGGCTAGATGATATGCTTGATGAATTGGTGGCTCTACAATATTCTCAAAGTTGATTTAGTAGTGGATACCATCAAATTCGTATGAAATTGGGAGATGAATGGAAAACAACATTTAAAACTAAGTTTGGATTGTATGAGTGGTTAGTCATGCCTTTTGGGTTAACTAATGCACCTAGTACTTTCATGAGATTAATGAAGCGAAGTTTTACGTGCTTTCATTGGACGATTTGTGGTAGTCTATTTTGATGATATCTTGATTTATAGCAAATCTTTGGAAGAACATTTGGAACATTCGTGCTGTTTTTAATGCTCTCCGTGATGCACGTTTGTTTGGTAACCTTAGGAAGTGCATCTTTTGCACCGACCGAGTATCTTTTCTTGGCTATGTTGTTACTCCACAAGGAGAAGTTGATAAAGCCAAGATTGAAGCTATTGAGAGTTGGCCAGCCCAAAGCGGTCAAGTGAGGAGTTTTCCTTGGCCTCGGTTTCTATAGGCGTTTTGTGAGATTTCAGCACATTCTGCACCTCTCAACGAGCTTACAAAGAAGGATGTGCCTTTTGTTTGGGGTACCGCCGCAGGGATGAAGCCTTCACGGTGTTGAAAGATAAGTTGACACATGCTCCTTTACTCCAACTTCGATTTTAATAAGACTTTTGAGCTTGAATGTGATGCTAGTGGAATTGGATTAGGAGGTGTGTTATTACAAAATGGCAAACCATTGCATACTTTTACGAAAAATTGAGTGGGCCTAGTCTGAATTATTCTACTTATGATAAAGAATTATATGCTCTTGTTGGGACTTTAGAAACATGGCAACATTATTTATGGCCAAAGAATTTGTTATACATTCGATCATGAATCTTTGAAACATATTAAAGTCAAGCTAAACTGAATCGTGAACCCTAAATGGGTTGAATTCATTGAGACTTCCCTTATGTCATTAAACATAAGGCGGGTAAAAAAATGTTATTGCCGATGCATTGTCTACGTCGCTATACTATGCTTTCACAACTTGATTTCAAAATATTTGGTTTGGAGACCATCAAAGATCAATATGTGTATGATGCTGATTTTAAAGATGTATTGCAGCATTGTAAAAAGAAGAACATGGAACAAGTTTGTGCGTTAATGATGGATTTGTGTTAGTGCTAACAAGCTATGCATTCCAGCTAGCTCCGTTCGTCTTTTGTTGTTGCGGGGGCGCATGGAGGAGGACTAATGGGACACTTTGGCGTGAAGAAGGGCCGTACTTGCTACACATTTCTTTTGGCCAAAGATGAGGCGGGATGTTGGCGTTTGTTGCTCGCTTCACTACATGTCAAAAAGCTAAGTCACGACTCAATCCTCATCGTTTATATATGCCTTTGCATGTACCTAGTGTTCCTTGGGAGGATATATCTATGGACTTTGTTTTAGGTTTACCTAGAACAAAGAAGGGAGGATAACATATTTGTTGTCGTGGATAGATTCTCGAAAATGGCACACTTTATACCATGTCATAAAAGCGATGATCTTTGTTAATGTTCTGATTTGTTCTTTCGTGAAATTATTAAACATGGTGTGCCAAATACTATTGTTTCAGATCGTGATACTAAATTTCTTAGCCACTTTTGGAGATGTTTATGGGCTAAGTTGGGGACTAAACTGCTTTTAGTACTACTTGTCACCCCCAATGATGGACAAGCTGAAGTAGTCAATAGAACATTGTCTACTATGCTTAGGGCTGTTCTAAGAATAATAAGAAAATGTGGGAGGAATGCTTGCCTCATATTGAATTTGCTTATAATCGTTCATTGCATTCTACTACTAAGATGTGCCCTTTGAAGTTGTGTATGGTTTCCTACCTCGTACCTATTGATTTGTTGCCTCTTCCATCTTGGAGAAGGTTAATTTTGATGCTTAAGAAAGTGCTGAATTGATTTTAAAATGCATGAGTTAACTAAGGAAAACATTGAGTATGAATGCTAAATATAAACTTCTTTGGAGATAAGGGTAGAAAACATGTTACATTTGCACTTGGAGATCTTGTTTGGTTACATTGCGTAAGGATAGATTTCCTAATTTGCGCAAATCAAAGCTAATACCACGTGCTGCTGGTCCCTTTAAGGTGTTGGAAAATAAATGATAATGCATATAAACTTGAGCTGCTGCAGATTTTGGGGTTAGTCCACTTTTAACATTGCAGATTTGAAGCCTTATTTGGGTGAGGAAGATGAACTTCCGTCGAGGGCGACTTCATTTCAAGAAGGAGGATGATGAGGACATCAATACCATTGTTACACCCACAGCCCTGCTGCTATACATCTTGGACCAATTACTAGAGCTCGCATACGCCAACTAAATTACGGTACTTTCGTTTCTTGGTAATGATTCTAATGTTCATGAGAATATGATGCTGCCTAAATTGGATACATTTGTTTTGCTTACAAATGAAGGGCCTAGCTTGGAAGGATGAACATTGGAGCAAGAACAAGCATGGAGATGATGGCATCATAGCAGGGAAAAACGGAGTTACAAGTGATGATTTAGGGACTTTGAAGCGCCATAATGAGTGCATGAAGCCTTGGACGAAATATACAAGATGCCACTTCATAAATTTCGTCCGGAGGCTATTCTAGGTGCTAAATCACCTTATTATTGAGCCAGGCCATGTAATTTCGAAATACATCGTTATATGCTATTTTTAGAGTCCGTATGTGTGAAACAAGAGATAGGTTAGTTTGGACCCCTCACCAAGGCCACGAAATTCACCCTCTTCCTCCATATATACAGCCCTTAGGGCACCGTTTAGACTTTGGGTTTTGTTTAGATCAAAGTTAGCCATAGCTGCAACTTATTAGCGTTTGTGTTCAACGACCGGACAATCACAGAACCCCACCTTGATCAATAAAGCTTTCATCTTATATTCATAATATCCAGATTGCAATCTTAGTTTCTTGCTTGTTCTTCGTTTGCTCATGAAATAGACCCTCATGGTTGAGGTTGATCGTGCTCGGCGTGGTCAATAACCTCTCGAAGTTGGTTTAGCGATTGCTAAAGTAGCGCGGCGTCTGTAGCTGTCGGATCGTCAAGTCGACTTCCACCAAAATCCTCCATCTCATCGAAGGCGGGACACCTTTGCCTCTATCATAGCTCGAATGGTCAACTCACTTGAAGTGGAAGTGACACAAAGTCAAGTATTCTACATGCACACAACAAAACAAATAGCATATGCATGGTAGATAAACACATCATCCATCATGATGGTTATCTTCTCTTGCACATAACCATTAAAAGCACAAGTGCATGAATAATATGATGCAACAATGGCTAAATTCATGGCACTAGGTATATGGTGCAAAAGTAAGACAAGCATGCTTCACGAATATCAAAATCTCCAATCATATGCGAAAGCTATGGCAGCAATCTCATGAGCAAGGCGAGAATCATAGTTGCACTCAATACATGGAAGATCATTTAGCATGAAAGAGGCAATACATGGAGATATATGACAAGAAGCAATATGACTCATATGCGAGCATATAGATGGTTGTCATCAACACATGAGATGAGCACTTATAACACAAGAGACAATGATCAAGATATATCATGAGAGGCATGAGCATATATGTCATCAACCCAAGAAAGCAAGTAGTGGAACATGGGTGATGCAATATAGCGAGCATTCATAGCTATCAAATCAAGCAAGCTAGTAGTGCAAAGATGCAACATACTAGGAGGAATCATGGCAAACATGTCATTGGTGCAAATAGTGGGCATGAATAATTCACAAGTCATAGCACAAGCATGAAAGGAAGATATGAGGACAATAGCATGGGGCACATGATAAACATGGCAAAGCATAACAAGGATCTCCACCAAGCATGCAAATACACATAGGAATGTCATAATGGAGAATCATGGGTAGATGCAAACAAGGGTCACAATTGCATGGCAAGGCATAGAAGCAAGCATAGCATGCAAAGTGAACATGGTAAAATGAGCATAATGTGAGAAGTGGTAAATGGCCCATAGCCGTGTGAGAGCCAAGTAGAGGAGTTGTGCGTAGTCCTTGCCTTGAAGGGCAGTGGTAAGGATAGTCCACGGGATCCCAAGTCATCGTTGCTCTCTAGAGCTCGTTTTGTCAACTCGTGGGATTTGAGGTTGACAAGTATTCATGGTACCTACACAAAGAGACACAAGCGAAAGAATTGTTGTGTGGTAAATGTACACATCATCCATCATGATGTGTATGTGCCGTGTGAGTTAGCACAAGATAAGCATCGCTCAAAGAAATTTGATCGTGGTATAGGAACATGTCATCCATCATGAAAGAATAGTTGTTATGTATGACACGATGGGGACACAAATTGAGCAAACAAGTATAAGGCACATTAAAAGCATGTTTATTCATGGGGAGCATATGGTGCACACACGTATTGGGATCATGCAATGGATGGGATGTATCAAAATCTCCTAAAATGTATGAGAAACTATGGGGTGTCCTCATGAGCAAGCAATATTGGAAACATCATATGGAGAAAATGGACAACATCAAAACAATGCATATCGAAGCTAGGTGGTCATGGCATGGCATATGAGATAAATGATGCAAAGGAGCATATCAATATCATCACAAGAGAAACAAATGCCAATAACCATGGGCTTCATCTGCCATATGTGCAAATTGGGTTTATTTTAATGGCATATCATAGTCACTCTGAAGAGATTGCAAATAAGACATATGGTTGATCTCATGCATAGCATCGACAAGTCAAGCTGATTATCAAACATGATGTGACCTAAAATTGTCACAAAAATCCTATGGAACATGGCATCACAACTAATAAACTCCAAGCAGAATCATCATACTCATCATAAATGGGCAAATCATGCATGGGAAATCATACTAGCATGAAGCATGGCAATGGGTGGATCAACATCATGCAAGCAATCAATGTCAAGAATGTCCACTAGTGGGACTAGAGCATCACCTTCACCTATGTTACCTTTGTCATTCCACTCAAGTGGTGTAGGTGAGGTGGGAAAGACCAAATGGTGGTCATCATCATCATCTTGATGGAACCATGTGGGTGGTGCATCGTATTCCACCATGGGCATCGTCTTGTCAAAGGGAGGGCAGAGTAAATCGAGGATTAGCGTGTCATCATAAATGGGACCTAGCACCAAATGAGAAGACACAATAGAGGTAGAGGTCAAGTTGTTAGAAATGCAAATGGCCTCCACGAGACCTATCAACTATCTCACCCTCTCTATGTGGTGGTTCTCACTCCCTCAAAATAGGTGCACTCAAACTCACGTATGGTGGAGTCACTCATCTCACTCAAGTGGTGGGGTTGTGGCTCTCCTCACATGGGGTGTGGCAACTTATCATATATGGGGCTAGTGGTGAAGTCACTATCACTCTCAATATGGTGGCAAAAGTCATTCAAGTCATCATACATCGCCCGTGGTGAAGGGAAAGTCCCATGCTCAACCATCTTGTCGTGGTGCATGGTGGATGAAGGCCGAAGATGGCACATCATCACTCTAAATCGTGGATGAAGAAGATGGCACATCATCACTCTCGCCTCCTAAGATGGAAGCATCATCCTTGCTCGCACCTTGTTTCGCCTCCAAAGCTTGGTCCTTGAAGGTCTCGTAGTCGAACTAAATCATGCAGTCTTGAAAAAGAGTCAAAGTAGACTCGGCATCATCATGCCACAAAGAGGATGGCGGTTAAGAAATGCTTGGGAGCATCGTCTTGGAGCTTATTGCCTTGGACATCATGGTGGTACTAGCCTCATGCTTGCGTAGAGAGCTTGGTCGCAGCGAAGTTTGC
This sequence comes from Aegilops speltoides, assembly GCA_021437245.1. NCBI lineage: Eukaryota > Viridiplantae > Streptophyta > Magnoliopsida > Poales > Poaceae > Aegilops > Aegilops speltoides. The sequence continues at coordinate 29,469 of JAHHZJ010001288.1, forward strand.
TTGGGGTGGAGAAGCCTTGGTCTTCATGAGTTCTTTCGCCTTAGAGCACCAATGTAGTAGTCGTCGATGGACTTGTAGTTCTCGAGGAAGATGGTCTTGGAGATGTCGTTGTGCAATCCCATCATAAAGTGGAACTTCATCGAAAGTCGTCCACGCCCGGCTCGTCGCAGGCAATCATCATCTCCTTGAAGTACTTGTCGATGGACTTGGATCCTTGGGTGGTGTTCTCCAATTGGTGTCGAAGTTGTTCCGTGAGTTGGAGGCACAAACTCTCGCAGTAAAGCTCTCTTCGTCTTGGGCCAACTCATCGTAGCTCTCCGAAGGTGTGAAGCCACCAAGGCGAGGTGTCATGGAAGTTTCTTGTGGCACTTCACTTGATCTTGGACGAACTTGATGTAGCGGGGTAGTCGTCCATCAAAGCGCTCCCACTCGGTACTCCTCGGGTTCTTGAGTCCCATAGAAAGGAATCGCGTGGTCGATGTCGAGGTCGTGGCTCGTGGAAGTCGCGGACTTGAGCTTGGGAGATTCTCTTGGCGTGACTTGGGGTTCTTGTTGGCGAAGATCTGCCGTGTCCGTGGCGAAGATGCCTTGAAGTTGCTTGGCGAAGATGCCAAGGGAGATGGTGAAATCATTGGCGGGTTGATGTATAGCTCTTGACCTTCACGTTCTTGTTGGTGATGGTGTCGATGCCGATGTGATCTTGCGGAGATGGTAGCTCGGAAGCATGTGCTCTTGAGCGTCTTCGAAGATGAGAAAGATCGCTTTTAGGACTTGATGAGGGCTTTGATCTCCTCCATTTCAGCTTGCATCTTGGCGTCGGAGTTGTTGTTCATTTCATCGAACTTCGTCGTTGTTGTTGTAGGCGAAGATGAAATGCCTTGCCTATCCATCACAAGACTCAGTGAGGTGAGTAGCAAATGAGATAAACAATACCAAGTTACCTTTTCCCAAAGTTGAGGATGTATCGTTTCACTCAATGAGATGAAAGAATAGTGGAATTGGTCGGACTTGTTCCTCACACCTACAAGTAAAAGCTTATGGTAGAGCTTGGTGAGGATAGTGGCACAAAATTTGATGCAAAATGTTAGCAAGAGTCAATAATGTCGAAAAAGATTCACAAATTAGCAAGTGAAACAAGTACACCAATAGCAAATGGTACGAAACATACACGGATAGATAAATGGGGTCGTGCAACAAGGAGTGAGCACAAAATGTGGAATCCACGGAAAATGCTCGTGTTGCACAACTCAAGAGAGGCGCTAACACGATTGCTCAATAGGCGGATCGACACTTGTGCACAACCTATAGATCTGAAATGGATAAACTTCTATCCCAAGTATGCTATGTATGTATGGTTCCGGTGTTTCTCTCAAGCATGATATCATATGATGTAGATTTTGGTATGGCTCTTATGTGCAATGGGGTATGATGCTATGGCACTTGCTCATGAGCTCTTTGCTCTCTTTTTTTTAAAGCTTTTTCTCTTTTTCTCTATGGACAATTTGCACAATGCACAAACAAAGATAGCAATTGTGTATATCACGGGAACAAACTTGAGGCACAATGGATGATATGATACCAAGATGATATGGTATGTATGCAATGGATGGTGTATAGCACTAATGTGCACAAATAACGTTGCGGCAATACTCAAATGGCTAGTCTCGATAGGCAAATAGCATAAAATGGGCTAGGGTTTACAATGCAATTGCAAGGGAATATACAATGGTGTCGTCGAGGTTACCGTCCTTGGAGATGATGGCGGTGTTCTTGATGTAGATACCAAGATGATGGAGACTTCGTCCTAAGTGGCAAACACCTTAGGAAATGGAAAAACCGCAAACTCAAAATCTCAAATGACAAATTTCAAATGGTGGTAGCGGCGAGCGGTGGTGGTGTTACTAGGCAATGCGGAAGTGGAAAGATGGATATACGTGTGGAGTTGAAGTTGCCGTCCCTAAGTGGCAAAACACCTTAGGAGACTCGAATCACTATTCAAACAACCTCAATGCAATGGGGTGCAATATGGGTTAGGTTGCGGAGTCGGTGGTGGAAATGCGGATGATATGGTGGAGGCCTGAGCAAACTTGCCAAATTTCAGAAAATATAATGGAGTCAAATGATGGTGGTGGTATTTTTGTGGGATGGGGGATGTCAAGAGCTTCAAAACAAGCTAAAACGACAAAATCGGACTCGGATGAATTAGTTATGGCGAAACAAGAATTCAGCGAGTTAGTGTCGAGTTACCGGACATCCGAAGAAGTCCGGATGATCCGGGTTATCAACAGTTTACATGGGTGTGGTCCGGACATCCGGAGATGGTCCAGCTGATCCGGGTGGATCCGGATGATCGGGAGGTCTTCAGATGATCGGGCGGTCAAGCTGCCGGGTTTTCCTCTCGAGGGACGAATTTTTGGGTGGAAATGGATGATTTTAGGGCAAAATTTAAGGAATTTCGTGGATGGAAGGTGGGGAAACTTGGGGAAAGCTAGATCCACTTGAAACCAAGCAAATCCACGGATCAAAATCAACAAAACATCATCAAACCAACAAATCAAAAAAAATTGGGGGCTATTTTTGGTGGGGATTTTCGGATTTAGGGCGAAATCAAGTAAAAGATGGCTAGAAAGCGGTGGGAGGGACTCCAAATCGTGATCAACATGGCTCATGATACCATATGATGTAGGGTGGAACCCTATAGCGACGATCTTTCACGTTTGGGTGGGATCCTCGAAGAACCCGATGAACACGAGGGAAGAGCAGGAGAAAACACAAGGAAAACACTCAAGAACAAGTCCAAATCACACATCCACTAGACAATCAAATACACAAGATCACAAGGTACAAACAACAAAGGGAAAGATACAAGGTAAGGTTCATCTCCAAGAGGAGGTCTTGATGATATCCTAGATGGATCTTCCCACAAGGTCTTCATGATATCATGGGATCTTCTCTAGATGGAGGTCTTGGCCTCCAATGGAGTAGTGGTCTCTCTCTCTCAAGAGTAGAGATAGTAGGAGCAAAGCTCACCTAAGAATGAGCTATCATATTTGCTAGCCCTTGAAAGGAGGTGGAGGGCGTCTATTTATAGTCTAGTGGGCGAAAGGGTAAGTGAGGGGCGAATGGGTACATGGGCCTCGGCAAAGCGTTACTGCGAGGCAGGCGGATGATCCGGATGGGGTCCGGATGATCGGCCGTCGTCGGATAATCCGGATGGGGGTCCGGATGATCCGGCCATCGTCGGATGATCCGGGAGGGCGGATGATCCGGCTTGGGAGGCCGGGTGTCTTGGACGAATTATCCGGATGATCCGGGAGGACGGATGATCCGGTGAGCCGAATGATCCGGACGGCGGTCGGATGTCGGCGCTCTGCGGTCGCTCCGTCTTCTTCTCCTTTCTTCCGTCTTCTCTTCATGCTTCCTCGCGGATGGTGTAGTCGTTCCTTTAAACGCACTCCTCGTCGTCCATGAAGTTCCGACAATACCTATGCATGCACGGGAGAAGTGTCAAGTAGTATGCCATCCTCGAAGGGTCAGTGAGCACGTGTAAGGAGATGATTAACCTTAGTGTGTGTGAAGTAGATGTCGCGCGTGTCACTTGCCAAATGGGCTCTTGACATGGTGATGTCCGTAGGATGCTCCGCATCATCGCTCAATGTTTTCATAGTTAACTCATGCATTTTAAAATCAATTCAGCATTGTTTAGCATCAAAATTAACCTTCTCGAAGATGGAAGAGTGATGTAGGGTGGAACCCTATAGCGTCGATCTTTCACGTTTGGAGTGGATCCTGAGGGGAATCACGAAGAACAGGCTTCAAAGGGAAACACGGGGAAAGCGAGAGAATCACTCAACCAACATGGAATCGATCACACAAGTGCTAGATCACCACACACATAAGAGATCCACAAGATCCAAAGTCAACAAAGGTAAGGATACAAAGGAACCGTTCTTTTCGAGAGGAGGCCTTGATGTTCTTCCCTAGAAGGGGTCTTGAATCCGCTTGGGGATCTTCTCCGAAGAGGTCATGATCTCGAGGAGAAGTATCCAAGTGGATGAGCAAAGGCTCTCACACAAATATGAGCTAATCCAATGCTAACCCTCAAAATGGGAGGAGGAGGTCTATTTATAGTGCTAATCCACGAGGGTAAGTGAGGCGAAGGGTACACCAGGCTTCGGCCCAAGTCACGCCATCACGAGTCCGGATGATCCGGATGGTGGCGGATGATCCGGGTGTCGAGAATCCGCATGATCCAGGCGGCCGTCCGGATGATCGGCTTTGTCGAGCAACCGGGTGTCTTGACGCGTTAGCGGATCGTCTGGGTGGTCGTCCGGATCGTCGGCTCAGTCCGGATCATCCGGTGGGTGTCCGGATGATCCGGCAGATCTGTCTTGCTCCATTCTTCTTCTTCCTTCTCCTCTTCCATGCTTGGCCTTGAACCTTGGATTCTCCATGATCATCTCGGTTGTACCTGAGTATATGCAAGGTCCATGCATGAGGTAGTAGCCGTGTCTCATATGGGAAAGTGATTCGAAGAGAGTGAATTCACCTTGTGTCCAATGGCGTATGTTCGAGGTCTCGTCATATGTCCTCTTGGGGATTCGAGTAGTCGGCGTGTGCATGGGGATGAGCGTGGGATGCTCCGCATCAAAGGCAAGAAATCAATAGGTGCACGAGGTAGGAAAGCATACACAACTTCAAAAGGGCACATCTTAGTAGTAGAATGCAATAAGCGATTATAAGCAAATTCAATATGAGGCAAGCATTCCTCCCACATTTTCTTATTCTTCTTGAACAGCCCTAAGCATAGTAGAATGTTCCTCATCACCATGGAAGCGGTTGTCGTAAGCGGACTTGTAGTTGGACGAAGTTGAAGACATGGTGCAATCCGCGTGTACAAGGTGTCGCCGGAGTGATAGACATGCAAAGGAGCAAACACAAGCAACACTCGGAAATACAATGGTTAAGCGCACACAAAGTGTCCATCATGTAAGAATGAGTCCGTCGGCAAGATTGGTTGTGACAAAGCGCATGAAGCTTATCAAGATGATCTAGAATGAGATGCAAAGCATTCATGGGAGGAAATGCAATCATTGTGCACACAAATGTGTTGTAAATATGATCAATGCAACCACGGTGCAAAATGATGTCATAGTGAGACGGTTTATCAATAGCATGAATATGGCAATGGATGCTCAATATGTATATGTTATCATGCAATTGATGATGGACAATATGATCATGATGTATGAATATGCCTTCAAGGTAGATCACAACAAATTTGCTAAGAAATGCATAGCTCATATATCATGGATGACATGGGAATACAAGATGCAACAAGGCAATCATAATGTGAGTCAATCCATGCATGAGGTGCAAACTTGTGGTAAGTATGATATGTCCATCGAGCTTGACATGTATGAGCACAATCAACAAATATGAAGGTGGTAGTGTACCCAAGCTCGATGTCGAGGCATGAGTGGAGTCAAGGTGCATCCCATAAGTCGGCGCTCCTCAATGTGAAGTTCCATGTAGCCAATCTCCAATGTCGCTCCTCCGTTGAGATGTATCATGTAGACAACAAGAAGGAAACAACAATGAAAGAGTGACCCATCAATATGCAAACTTGAGGATGGCTCAAAGGGAAGGAGTTCACCTTTAGTAGATTCTGCAAATGTTGGTGTTGCATATCGTGTATGCCTTCGCATGACCAAGTTGTCGCATAACTGGCGTCGCCTTGTGGAACCTCAAAATGAAAGAACATGATAAACACTCGGAAAAACAAATGAGGTTAGCGAAATAAAACCTATCATTCGGTGGTAAGATACCCAACAAGTGTATGCATCATGCTCATCATAAGAAAGTACAAGGGAGCGTGTCATAGTATGGAGGCATATGATGCAAGAACAACCAAGTGCAATAGGCTCAATCAAACAAGCATGCATCACAAGTAGGGTGTCAAAGTCTCCAAGATCAATAAGCATAGTATGGTTGCACTCAATACAAGTGGATATGAAAGAGGCAACTAATGGACACAAGAGACAATGATCAAGATATATCATGTGAGGCATGAGCATATCGTCATCAACCCAAGAAAGCAAGTAATAGTGGAACATGGGTGATGCAACATAGCAAGCAATCATAGCGATCAAGTCAAGCAAGCTAGTAGTGCGATGATGCAACATACTAGAAGGAATCATAGCAAGCATGTAATGTGTGCAAATAGTGGGCATGAATAATTCACATGTCATAGCACAAGCATGAAGAGTAAAATATCATCAATGTATTGGCGAGACCATATGTAAATAGCAATGTGGCATCATGACTCTCCCAACACAACAAGCATCAATAGTATGGGGCACATGATAAACATGGCAATAGCAACAAGGATCTCCACCAAGCATGCAAATACACATAGAAGTAGCATAATGATGAAACATGGGTAGATGCAAGCAAGGGTCAGTGCATGGCAAGGCATAGGAGCAAGCATAGCATGCAATGTGAACGATAAAATGAGCATAAGGTGACAAGTGGTAAATGGCCCATAGCAGTGAGAGCCAAGTAGAAGAGATGCGTGTAGTCCTTGCGAAGAGCGGTGGTAAGGATAGTCCACGGGATCCCAAAGCATCGTTGCTCTCAAGAGCTCGTTTTGTTAACTCTTGGGATTGAGAGGTTGCAGTATACATGAGTACCTACACAAAACAAAGACAAAGGAAAATTGTGTGTGCATGGTAGATGTACACATCATCCATCATGATCTTGCGTCGCGTGTGTTTGTTAGCACAAAATAGCCAATGCTCAAATAAATCTTGTTGGACTTTAGAAACATGGCAACATTATTTATGGCCCAAAGAATTTGTTATACATTCCGATCATGAATCTTTGAAACATATTAAAAGTCAAGCTAAACTGAATCGAGACATGCTAAATGGGTTGAATTCATTGAGACTTTCCCTTATGTCATTAAACACAAGAAGGGTAAAGAAAATGTTATTCGATGCATTGTCTCGTCGCTATACTATGCTTTCACAACTTGACTTCAAAATATTTGGTTTGGAGACCATCAAAGATCAATATGTGCATGATGCTGATTTTAAAGATGTATTGCAGAATTGTAAAGAAGGAAGAACATGGAACAGGTTTGTCGTTAATGATGGATTTGTGTTCGTCAACAAGCTATGCATTCCACTAACCTTCGTTCCTTTTGTTGTTGCGGAGGCGCATGGAGGAGGACTAATGGGACACTTTCGTGAAGAAGGCGGAGGGCGACTTGCTACAATTTCTTTTGGCCAAAGATGAGGCGGGATGTTGAGCGTTTATTGCTCCGACTACATGTCAAAAAGCTAAGTCACGACTCAATCCTCATGGTTTATATATGCCTTTGCCTGACCTAGTGTTCCTTGGGAGGATATATCTATGGACTTTGTTTTAGGTTTACCTAGAACAAAGAAGGAGGATAGCATATTTGTTGTCGTGGATAGATTCTAAAATGGCACACTTTATACCATGTCATAAAGCGATGATCCGTAATGTTCTGATTTGTTCTTTCGTGAAATTATTGCTTGCATGGTGTGCCAAATACTATTGTTTCAGATCGTGATACTAAATTTCTTAGCCACTTTTGGAGATGTTTATGGGCTAAGTTGGGGACTAAACTGCTTTTAGTACTACTTGTCACCCCCAAACGATGGACAAACTGAAGTAGTCAATAGAACATTGTCTACTATGCTTAGGGCTGTTCTAAAGAATAATAAGAAAATGTGGGAGGAATGCTTGCCTCATATTGAATTTGCTTATAATCGTTCATTGCATTCCACTACTAAGATGTGCCCTTTTGAAGTTGTGTATGGTTTCCTACCTCGCACCTATTGATTTGTTGCCTTCTTCCATCTTGGAGAAGGTTAATTTTGATGCTAAAGAACGTGCTGAATTGATTTTAAAAATGCATGAGTTAACTAAGGAAAACATTGAGCGTATGAATGCTAAATATAAACTTGCCGGAGATAAGGGTAGAAAACATGTTGTGTTTGCACGAGATCTTGTTTGGTTACATTTGGAAGGATAGATTTCCGATTTGCATAAATCAAAGCTAATGCCACGGCTGCTGGTCCCTTTAAGGTGTTGGGAAAGTAAATGATAATGCATATAAACTTGAGCTGCCGCAGATTTTGGGGTTAGTCCCACTTTTAACATTGCAGATTTGAAGCCATATTTGGGTGAGGAAGATGAACTTCCGTCGAGGGCGACTTCATTTCAAGAAGGGAGGATGATGAGGACATCAATACCATATTACACCCACAGCCCCTCTGCTATACATCTTGGACCAATTACTAGAGCTCGCGCCAACTAAATTACCGGTACTTTGCTTGGTAATGATTCTAATGTTCATGAGAATATGATTGCTAAATTGGATACATTTGTTTTGCTTACAAATGAAGGGCCTAGCAGAAGGATGAACATTGGAGCAAGAACAAGCATGGAGATGATGGCATGCAAAAGGGGACAAGAATGGAGTTACAAGTGATGATTTGGACTTTGAAGCCACCATAATGAGT